>JADNRX010000356.1:0-55653 GCA_015501595.1 Hymenopellis radicata
CGAGCACGTTGCGGACGTCTGCGCTGGGGAGAGCGGGTCGAGGATGTGCCCCCGGGAAGAGCGTGTTGAAGATGTCTCCGTGGGGGGGGGAGAGCGTGTTGAGGATGTACATCTGGCGGCGACATGGCGCGTGGTGAAGACACTCTCCCTGAGGAGAGCGTGTTGAAGAGATGTGCTGGGGGAGACCACGTCCCGAACTGGGGCACACCTTTATATTTAGATTGTGTGAATCGTACATACTCTGGCAGGTATTCCTTTTTGCCAATCAAAATTATCTCTTTACATAGAATAACACCACGATTTCGTACATGGATCGTCGGACGCCTCACCTTATCAATAACAGGTGCACATTTTTTCGTTCCAACTCTCGAATACTTAATCTTTCCCGACCCCGAAACATGCCCTCACCAACATCTAACGTCTACGCCATGGAGAAACCCGCTCCTCGTGCTGCCTGGATTCCTCCAATCTTCGCAATGCAAGCTGAGCACGTTCAGTCTTGTTATGCGCGGGCGGCATGACGACACCTATCCTGGTTGGATTGCGCGTCCGACTCTGGCGGACAGCCTGCTTGATGTGCTCCGTGACATTGGGCCATCTCAAATACCTACAGGTTATTGAGGCTGTTTCGGGACCACCTCTGCTCAACAAAAGGCTTTTCAAGCAGTTGTCTGCCAATACCCTCCTGCCCGAGTTGACGTCTCTCGAATTTGTGTGGGCGGAGGATTGCCAGCCCCACAGAGCACTGCTCCCCGCGCTCTCTTCGCGCGCCGATGGTACTCTCTCGTCTGTTGTCCTCGGCATCCGTAATGGGGTAACCTTGGACCGGAAGTTCTGGAATGCATGCGGGCTTTGCGACAGAAAGATGTTCAGGCTGTGTGCTGGTAGAGTCCACAGGAAACTATCATAGTAGAACTAGTACATTACAGAGCACGGATTCAAATTAACTAATGTCCAATCATAAAAGTACTAGCCAGAGCCAAAAACATACAGCAGCAGCACAAGCAATAGGTTAAGTATACATACAGCAAAGACGATCACGACCTGACTCCAAGACCCAAAACGAACGATCAACTACCTCCTCACGGAGACCGCTGCAAAAGATGCTTCGCAGCCCGCGACCCCGACGGCGGAACATACGGCGTGACCTTGCCAATATTCTGCATCTCCTTCAATTTCCTCCCCGCGCCAGTGCCTTCCAAAGGGAACTGTTCCGAAGACTCTGTCGACTTTCTTCGAAGTCGAACTTGGCGAGGCGGGGTCACCGGCGTCTTCTTCGCCCGCCGGCTGTTAAACTTATTGAGCGAATCGCCCAGAGGCTGGGTGGACGGCGGTTTCTCCTGCGGCTTCTCACTTTCGTCCTCGTCCACCTCCATCTGCACGTCGTGTTCCTGAGTAAATAGTGGAACCTGCGATTCCTCCTTTTGCGTGAACAATGGCTCTTGTGATTCCTCCTCATCGTCATCGTCATCGTCATCTTCTGAGAAAAGCGCCACCCGCGTCTGAAGATCATCTTCATCCAAAGAATCATACATCTGCGGCCCAGGGTGATCAGGCTCGTAATCCATGAACGAAGGCTGAGATTTGCGGGCCCGGGGCGCATCCGAAATGAAGTTGTTTGGGTCTTCACTCCTCAGCAGGTCCTCGATCTTCTCCTCCTCATCCTCCTCATCCTCTAGCTCTCCCAAGACCTGGTCGACACGCTGTTCCTTGAGCTCTGGTTCAACGACGGGCTCCACGTTACCATTTTCATCTCATCATCATCCTGCTCGTCCTCCAGCCTTCCATGACCGTTGTCAACACGCTGTTCCTTGGGCTGTGGTTGAACAACGGGCTCAAAGCCCTCGTCTCTCATCTCCTCGTCCTCCTGCTGCTCTTCGGCAGCCTGCTTCTTGTTCCCGCGTCGTTTCTTCGGCTCTGGCGGAACGACCGGCTCAACGCTGGTCTCTCTGATCTCCTCATCGCCCTGCTCTTTCACAGCCTGGAGATCAGGCTTCTTGTTGACGCGTCGTCGCTTGGGCGGTGGTAAGGCTGCCGGTTCAACGCTCCTGCTCCGCGACCGAGTGTTACGATACGGAGCCGTGGGTGCAACGTCGGGCGTGCGAGTTTTCCTGACAGGAGTCCCGGTCGAACGAGCTTTGCCTTTAATGGTCGGCTCAGGCTTTGGCACTGGCTGTTCCCCCTGCGCCGATTCCACAATGACGGGATCTGCTTGTTCTCCAGGAGTCGGAGCCTTGGTCTGGTCGGATTCCGCCACTATGGGAACCGGAATCTTAGCGCGACGTTTCCCATCGGCCTTTGGTTTGGGTTTAGGCCTTGGTGGGGTTTCCGGCTCTGATTCGATGTCGATTACCTCTGTAACGGAAGGCGGAGGGTGGAGGAAGGAGATCGTTCCCGTTTAGGTTCAGGACTGTGAACTGGAGAGCCGGGAGGAGTCTGACTTGTAATGATTTGTGTCTTTTCCGGAGACGCGACCAGAGTGGTCATGCCCTCAGAAAAGTGGCGGTTGGTACCCGAGGGGCCGGGAGTCGCGTTTTTAGGGCGAGCAGGTCTATAACATGAATTAGGTACTTGGCAAGGAATTGTTTTAGCAGCTTACGGTGCAACGTCCTCTTCGCTATCCTCTTCCGCTTCTTGGCGCCTGGCTATGCTTCTCTGGCGCCGTTCCTCCTCCTCACGTGCGGCACGCTTTCCCCTCCAATTTTGGGTTGGGATATGTTCCGGTTTTTCCTCCTCGTCTTGTTCATCGTCGTCGTCGCTATGAGAGCGCTTGATGCCGCGGTTCAGCTCTCGAGTACGGAAATACCGGTTGCGGTCATGATTAGGGCCGTATTCGGCAACATAGTCGATGATAAACGCGTTGAAATAGGCCGGGTTCTTCTTGTAGTGCTCCCGCCAAGATTGAGCAGTATGGCGCTTCACCCACGCATATTCCGTGGGGTCCACCGTATACAGGTCAACCAGCTCGTTGTAGAGGACTTTGCCAAGTAGTCCACCGTCAGCAGGCTTGGGAACACGAGAGGCCAGATACTGCCCAAGATGTTCCTTGTCATCTTGCGAGAATTCTACGCGCTTACTGGGCGGGAGATGAGTATGTAGACGCGACTGAAAAAGAACATGTAAACTGACTGTCCAACCCTACCGGGCATGGCCTGCCTACGCGGAGGAAGTAGCTCAAAAGACTGCCTTTTAATCGAGTGTTTAATGTGGGCCACAGGTTTGAGCCATAAATCTCGCAGTCTGTGGTTGGAGTGCGCGCCGTAGGCTATAACAAGGAGGTCTTCATTCGTCCTCTTTGGATCGTACAGGAGAACGTCTGCTCCTTCCGCTTCATCAGACAAATCTCCGCCATTTTCCTAGTATCTCCATTTAGTACAATATCAACGCGACAAAGGTAAGGTTACCTCTATCTTTGTCGACAATATGTCGCGGGCTCCTTCTGTGACCGATTTGTGAAAAAAAAAGACAACAGATGCGCCGTCAATAGTAAATATACCGCGTTTCCTGTTTTTGGCGTCAACGCCACCACCTTGTTCAGCGGGCGGCATGGTGTCGAGATGGTAGTTATGGATGAACGTTTGAACCCTAACCACAACCCCAGACACGTGGCACGTGACTCTTTCTTGCTCCGACTCAGGGTCTCGACTCTCCATACACGGCCACCATCTTTTCCACAATCACCGTTGATCTGCGTGTAGCCTATTATCCGGCTTTTGAATGCCAATTTATCAATCCAACGCGACTCATATACATTTTACCTCGTTCCATCTCTATTCGGGACTAGTAGTTCTTCCATCTGAAGCAGTGATGGAAACAATCCATCATTCAAGATGGCTCCCACGAAGACATCAGTTTTGGATTCTAGAGTATAAATTGCCTTTCCGTCGCATTGATTAACCTTAACAAACCATGGCCTCCAACACAGTTGGTATCATAGGCTCTGGCGCTGCGGGCCTCATCACTGCGCACGTCCTTCGCCAGGACGGGTTCAATGTCCAGATAATCTCGCGTGACAAGACGCCGGGCGGTGTATGGAGCACCAAGCGTGTATATAAAGGGCTTACGATTAACAAGTGGGTAGTTTTTCGCGTTTAACGTTTAATGGAGGTACTCATGATACACGCCGTGTAGTGTTCACGGAGAATTTCGATTCTCGCCAATGCCTATGCCTCCACCTGCAGACTCGTCCAAGACTGGGGGGCGTCTGCAGGGCGAGGATATGCGCGACTACATGCAAGCCTTCAGTGACCGCTTTCTCCAGAACACAATCCGCTACAACACTGAGGTGCTCCAAATTGAACGTACAGACGACGAACTCTCTCCTTGGTCTGTCACTGTGCGCAATACGACGACTTCATCCCAGGAAGTCCTCAGGTTCTCTCGCCTCGTTTTATGTACTGGGGTATGTCATCCTGCGAGCTCTTCGGGGCACACAACCACTGACTTACGATTACAGGGCTGCGAAACACCGAAAATACCTTCCTACTTGTCTCAAGCTGCAGCAGATTACGTAGGTTTCAAAGGACTCATCATCCATTCGCGAAACTTTGCTGCCTCCTTGGACGACCTACTGACGGCGGTACAACCCATCTCTATTAAGCCTGAGAACCCCCATCACGTGGTGGTCGTCGGCGGGGGGAAATCTGCTCAAGAGTATATATCGCGTGTCTGTCATCTTATTTGGGTCCAACTCAATTGATTTCTCTAGTGCGGCTTCCTTCCTCGCCAACCAAGGCCGAAAAGTTACCGTCGTGTTCCATAAAGCGAACGGTTTCCTCGCTGTTTCCACTCCTTTGCCCGACTTTATACGCAAGAGCCGGTTAGTCTCATAGTAACCTCAAACTGTAATGCCAGTGCTTAGCATTCTCTAAGGTTCCTGTCAGTCATGGGGCCTACGATAGACCTGAATACAAGACTTGAGTAAGCTCTGGCTCTTTTCCATTCAATAAACAGCCTTTAATTTTTATGCAGACGCTTCCTTCATACTACCTGGCTAGGAAGCAAATTCGTCCATACATTCTGGAGGTTCCTACAAAACAGTTCTGTACGTGTGTTCAATCTCTCTTGTTCGTTTGTCGCTCACCCTTGTCTAGTACAAAGCCTTCGAAGTACCACCAAACTCTCCCTGCGCCGAACCCATTCACTATTCTGGAGCGTTCATACGAGCGACGAAGGCGCTAAGCGCGACGACAGCTTCTACTCGCTCGTAAATGCTGGCCAAATCGAGTTGATCTCAGGCAAAGTAACCGGATACACGCCTGACGGAACGGGTGTGGCGCTCAGTAACGGTAGCACGCTACATGCGGATGCGATCATTCTCGCAACGGGGTATTCCTCGTCTTGGGAAGGTCTCTTCGACGGTGAGTCTAGGCTCTATGATGGTGCATTTGACGTGACAATTGTGTGTCAAACAGAAAAGACAGCTGAAGACCTCGGGATTACCCGACATCCGCCACGCAAAGCACCGGTTGCTAACGAGTGGAATTACGCCTCCCTAGCCGATCCGCCCCCAGCCCATCCTCAACAAGAACAATGGGCAGCGTCCATCTACCGCGGAATCGTCCCGGCCAAGGGCGTTCTGCGGAAGGACTTTGCTATCAACGGGGCAGTCGTATGTTCCTTTCCTTCAACTCGGTTTTACATCCACTTGACGAATGGAAGTAGTTCACGACAAACAACGGCTACGCATACGAAGTCACCGCACACTGGATATCCGCGTACTTCCGGAACGAGCTGCAGCGCGCGCCGGCCTCGCCGGAAGAGGCTACAGAAGAAGGCGATAGAACCGGACGATGGATGCGCAAGCGTTTCCCGGATCAGCTGCTCTGGATCAACGAGAGCTATAGCACTGGTATCGAGTTCTTTTCGTACGTTTCTGTCTTCCGTCTTTCGTTCGTTCGTTCGGTTGATTGATCATGAACCATTGCTTTCTAGGTGGCCTCAGTATGTAGACAAGCTGCTTCAAGATATGGGCTGTCGCAGCTTGAGAAGTGGCGGTAATTGGTTGACGTGGCCCTTTAAGGTCATTGATTTGCAGGAAATCTCGGATTTAAAGGGAGAAAGGGATTCTTTGCGGGAGGCAAGGTTGATTGATCTATGACCATAGAGTATTTATTGACCTCCTAGACTCGCGATAACCTGCGTCCACGTAATACTATTGATGTTCCACATGCGGCGTTATTAACTCAAGCAAGAGTGCGTAGTATACTCTCAGTAGTGGAGGAGGATATCAAGGCGACTACAAAACCTACAGCTGCTTCATCAGCTCTCTCATCCTTACGTTCGGGAACGTCGTCTCCTCCTTCCACCGCCCTTTAGCCAACTCCACAGAAAATTTGCCCAAGTCCTGAATCGGACTATATATCGAGGGCGTCAGAGTACGAACCACTGGTGCCACGACGCAATCCAGCCCTCGCAAAAAAGGCGCCTCGCGTGTGCCTCCTGTCGTCGGGATTGGAAGGGAAGAAGTACGCCGGACGGTAGACGGATGCCTTGATATTGGATTCGGCAGGTAGAGTTGTCAGGTATTTCTCAGTCCGGCCCTACAAAGTGAATCCTCAGTATCCCACTAGTATTTGAATTCAAGATGCTCATTGCATACCTTGACCCTACCAAACATCTGTATGTTTGTTTTGTCCGGATCCGCACCTTCTCCCGAGATGAACACGAATCTGAAGGGGGATGCCGTTTGTGACTGGGCGATACCGCCTTCCCGCAGCGCGCTGACGGCTGACACGACATAGTCGTATGTTACACGCGTGTAGTCCGCTTCCGACATGCCCAGAGACGAGCAGCCTAGCGCCCAGATACACGCGTCGTGGTCCGCCAATTTCTTTTGGACATCTGCAGGGTATTGCTGGAAATCAGGCAGGACGATCACGTCGGTGGGTTTGTCGGCGGAAGGGACGGGGAGCCAGGAGGGGAGAGGGCGCCGGGAAAGAATAGTTATCTTCGTTACATCGGGATCCGCAAGTGCTGAACGAAGTATTTGGCTGCCAGCTATAGGACTTTCAATTAGCGCTGCGAGAAGGTCCCCGAGAAACATAGAGTGCTAACCTGCGCCAGTGGCTCCGCTCAAAAGGAGTTTCATGTCTTGGTGTGAGGGTAAAAAGAGGGATACTGGCTTTAGGTCAGAACACGTCGACGGTATAAATACCTTGACCCACTTCAAACTTCCTGACGCGGCCCCACATTCGGAGATTGCGCGTCGCTGCCGAGCTCGAGCCCAAGCGGCATGAAATCGGCAGATACTTGGCAGGTACGTTCCTGTCAGTGTTAGATCTATGTCAAGTGTCAAAGAGGCTCAAAGCTGCAAAATCCGCGATTTACGACGACAATCACGGAACCACGGAAAAAGCAGTGTTCAGTGATTTAGTGTTGCTGTGGTAGGATACCTCAGGCCGTACGCCTCCTGGGTCATCTCGTTCAGGAGGATGATGGAATGACTAGCTCTGGCAAGGCTGGATTGAAGGCCAGAGGTGGATTGTGTGCCCACTGCCCACTGCCGAAAGAGAGTTGTAAAAAACGTGACTGTGACGTAGAGTAGATTTCCGTTATCGATTTATCTCGGTTGTGTACTCTGGCAGTGAGCTACGTGCTCGTTTTGCTCTTTCCTGCCTGCTATTCCAATGCGGCCTCACCTAGTTCTTGTGACACCTGCGCTCTAAGCATTCTGCCAAACTACGATGATTCTCGCGTGGATCTATTCACTCGTCCTGCGTCCGATTTGCAGTTTCGTATGACAAGATCACCGGCAACAATGACGAGTGCTCCTGGCTGTTCTGTGTCACCTTACCAAGTTCCTATCTTTACATGAGCGCTGTCCTTCTTTTAATTCACTCCATGCAGGCAAATAAGCCCATGTTTCGGTATCACGGATGTGTCCTCCCAATTCTAGTAGGACGCACAGAGCAGATGACGATGGTATATTTCGAGAATGTCGGGCTCACAGCGTTAGGCCCTCGGGGACTCCTGAGATATTTGACGCTTCTTTATACGGCGCTGTGGACTATAAAAGAGGACAACTGTATTGACATCCAGCAAATCACTACGACATGGCCGCTCAACTGTTAGCACCTGCACCCCTACCTCCCTCAAAGCTCGGTGTTTACCGTGTATTATCCTCTCGCGCTGGGGTGCATGTATCGCCCATACAGCTTGGAGCGATGAGCATTGGCGACAAATGGGAATCGTATGGCTTCGGATCCATGGACAAAGAGACCAGCTTCAAACTTTTGGACGCGTATTTCGATCTCGGCGGCAACTTTATTGATACTGCCAATAACTAGTATGTTTTCATCCCTTCCAAAATGTGATTGTCATTCCTGAAATGTCGCGTAGCCAAGATCAGAGCTCCGAAGAATTCATCGGCGAGTGGGCTGAGAAGCGCGGCATTCGCGACCAGCTTGTAATTGCCACGAAGGTAATGTTCAATCATCCTAGACTCTTTCGTTTTGCTCATGGGTTCCCGCAGTACACTAATAGTTACCAGCGCGATAATGATTCCATTGCCCAGAAAATTAACTACGTCGGGAACAACACCAAGTCCATGCACCTCTCCGTCGACGCATCGCTCAAGAAGCTTCGCACCACATACATCGATATCCTCTACGTCCACTGGTGGGACCACGAAACCTCTGTAGAAGAAGTCATGGACAGCCTACACAACCTAGTCGTGTCAGGCAAGGTCCTGTACCTCGGGATCTCCGACACCCCAGCGTGGATTGTCTGTTTAGCGAACCAGTATGCGAAGGACCACGGCAAGACTCCCTTCGTCATTTACCAAGGTCTTTGGAATGTGCTTGATCGGTCGTTTGAGCGCGAGATCATCCCGATGGCCCGCGCGCAGGGTATGGCGCTTGCACCTTGGGGTGTGTTGGCCACCGGCAAATTGAGATCGGACGAGGAGGAGCAGAAGAGGAAGGAGACAGGCGAGGGCGGGCGTTCATTGTTACTATCAGGTCCTTGGGAGCGTAACGAAGAGGAGATTAAGATGTCGAGGGCTTTGCAGAAGGTCGCTACAGAGGTCGGAGCCAAGAGCATCACGTCTAGTACGCCCTTTCGATCTCTTCATGAGTCGCGGTCCTGATGTCCTCCATAGTCGCCATCGCCTACGTCATGCACAAAACCACCAACGTGTTCCCTATCATCGGCGGTCGTAAGGTTGAGCATTTGAAGGGAAATCTGGAGGCTTTGGACGTTTCGCTCTCACCGGAACAGATCAAGTACATCGACAGCATCAACCAGTTTGATCCCGGTTTCCCGCACTCTTTATTCGCATGTCATGAACTCTTCTGTTGCTGCTGTGCACTGACCTAATTTCTTTAGGGTGATGGAACGACAACCGTTTTCATGATGTCGACTGTGGCGCACACTGCGAAGCAACCTTTGGCTCCGCCCATTAAATCTTGATTGTGGGGGATAGTCCCAGACTGTAATTGTAATTGTACGTCCTTCGTAATCAATGATCAAGATTGTTCAAAATCGCGGGGGAGGATGACGGTGAATTGCCAAGATGCCCAGAAGGTTCCGGTCCAGCAATATCTTTCGCTATCGCGGCGCGGATGCACTGCGCGTCGTTTCAGCGTGCTCCACCGAAGAATCCTTGAAACCTAGCCAAACAAGGAATCACATCTCAAATATTCTTATCTTATCTCTCTTGCTTTCTAGCTCCCATCTTCACTCAGCCTGGTCTCATGTTAACTCTCAGTCGGTGACTGCCTATATGCTGAACCTTATACCGTCAGTTCGCATATGCTGACTCACGGCGCTCAGTGAAATATATTCGTGTCGATTGCATTACATTACTGAACCCGTTTTCCCATGTCAGTGAAACGGACTCAGAACAGTTCAATTCTGGACCTAATTATGGCAACCTCCATAATATAACAGGCCACTTGCAAAGGGCGCGGAAACCATTGCATTCCTAGCAGAACTCATCCTCCTATGTCTATGTCTCTGTTCGCGCCTGCTCCACCTCCACCGTCGAAGCTCGGTATCTACCGCGTCTTGTCCTCCCGCGCGGGAGTGCGCGTGTCGCCGCTCCAGCTGGGCGCGATGAGTATCGGTGATAAATGGAACTTGTTCATGGGATCCATGGACAAGGAGGCCAGTTTCCAGCTGCTGAATGCGTACTTTGACCTTGGCGGCAATTTTATCGACACAGCGAACAACTAGTGCGTACCCTTGTTGTCTGAGAATGATTAGTAACTCATGTGCGTTCAGCCAAAACCAGTCTTCTGAGCAGTTCATCGGTGAATGGGCCGAGAAGAGAGGAATTCGTGATCAGCTTGTCATTTCCACGAAGGTATGTACAGCCAAAGACCTGGTGCTATCATATCTTCTGATGCATTTTTGTAGTACTCCATCAACTACTTCCTTGGTGACGACTCCGTTGCCCAGAAAGTCAATTTTGTCGGTAACAGCACTAAATCGATGCACCTCTCCCTCGAGGCGTCGCTCAAAAAGCTTCGCACAACATACGTCGACATCCTATACGTGCACTATTGGGACTTCGAGACGTCCATCGAAGAAGTCATGAACAGCCTGCACGCCCTCGTGCTCTCTGGCAAAGTCCTTTACCTCGGTATCTCGGATACACCTGCATGGGTAGTCTCCCAAGCAAATCAATACGCCAAAGACCACGGAAAAACGCCCTTCGTTATCTACCAAGGCTTGTGGAATGTCCTCGACAGGTCTTTCGAGCGCGAGATTATCCCGATGGCGCGTGCGCAGGGCATGGCGCTCGCGCCGTGGAGTGTGTTGGCTGGGGGAAAACTGAGATCAGATGCGGAGGAACAAAAGGAAGGAGAGCGGCGAGGGACGGCAGGAGATGAATGGCCCTTGGAGCGCTCCGAAGCAAGAAGTGAAGATGTCTAGGGCCCTGGAGAAGGTTGCTGGCTGAGGTTCGGCGTCAGGAATATGACATCCGGTAAGAACCTTCCGCATTCTCAGATTTGGGCGTTTACTGATGTCTTTGCGATAGTCGCTATCGCGTATGTTATGCACAAAACTACGAATGTGTTCCCGATCATCGGGGGCCGCAAGGTCGAGCACCTGAAGGACAACATGGAGGCTTTGGACATCTCTCTTTCCACAGAGCAGATCAAATATCTTGATGTTATCAACCCATTCGATCCTGGATTCCCGTCTACCTTGATTGTATGTCTGGCTTACTCTTAGGAATTCGGCTAGAACTAACCATTTTCAAGGGCGATGGCACGTATTATAACCGTTTCCTTGCGTCAGCAGCTCAGATGGCGAAGCAACCTTTGGCTCCACCCATTAAACCTTGAGAGCTTGACTTGCTTGACACGCAGCCACGCGCTAGGTGTATAAAAATGTCGCTATATGTAAATCCTTGTGTACGTTAGTATGACAGTTGATTCATGCAGCTCGCGACGAGAAGCAATGCAGAGCTTACTAAGTTTTGTAGAATTTCTGCATATGAGGGAGGAAAGTGTGAGATACATATGGTGTTCAGAAGCCAGCGTCGAAGTTTTGCGACACGGCGATATCTGAAAACAGGAAGACGCACAGGAAAGAAGTACGAGTGGTGAAGAAGAGGATTATTGAAACAATATTCAAGCCGCGAAGAAGCAATTCAGATTAGACAGAACAGAACGGGATTCTATCACCATCAGACGTCTTCGCATTTCGTACAACGCCGAATATGATACTGAGAGCCAAGGCGCGGAGATCAAGGGGATGGGTGCAGACTCAATAACACTCACTATAAAACGCAACCTTTCATAGCATATAGATAAGGATTTACACATACGTATGAACATTTTTCGTACGCCTTGACTAGATGATACGTACTACGGGCTAAGTATGCTGACTCAAGATTTAATGGGTGGTGCCAAAGGCTGCTTCGCCATTCGAGCCGTTGAAGACATGAAACGGTTGTAATCAGTACCGTCGCCCTACACGCCGGTCAGTTTTTGTTGCAACGGAACCTGAGAGAATAGTCAAGACATACAATCATCGTGGTCGGGAATCCGGGATCGAATGGGTTGATACCATCAAGATACTTGATCTGCTCTGGGGATAGAGAGATATCCAATGCCTCAATGTTGTCCTTCAGGTGCTCGACCTTGCGGCCCCCGATGATCGGGAACACATTCGTAGTTTTGTGCATAACATACGCGATAGCGACTATCGCAAAGACATCAGTAAACGCCCAAAATCTGAATGCGGAAGGTCTTACCGGATGTGATATTCTTGACGCCGACCTCAGCAGCAACCTTCTCCAGGGCCCTAGACATCTTCACCTCTGCTTCGGAGCGCTCCCAAGGGCCATTCATCGTCCTGCCTCCCTCGCCGCTCTCCTTCCTTTTTTGTTCCTCCGCGTCCGTTCGCAGCTTCCCACTAGCCAGCACGCTCCACGGCGCGAGCGCCATGCCCTGTGCACGCGCCATCGGGATAATCTCTCGTTCGAAAGACCTGTTGAGGACATTCCACAGGCCTTGGTAGATAACGAAAGGTGTTTTTCCGTGGTCTTTGGCGTATTGGTTCGCCTGGGACACGACCCATGCTGGGCTATCGGATATCCCGAGGTAGAGGACTTTTCCGGAGAGGACGAGGGCGTGCAGGTTGTCCATGACTTCCTCGATGGAGGTTTCGTAGTCCCACCAGTGCACGTAGAGGATGTCGACGTATGTGGTGCGAAGCTTTTTGAGCGACGCCTCGAGGGAGAGGTGCATGGACTTTGAACTGTTACCGACAAAGTTGACTTTCTGGGCAACCGAGTCGTCGCCACGGAAGTAGTTGATGGAGTACTACAATAATGCATTTAGAAAATATGAGAGCACCAGGTCTTTAGCCGTATATACCTTTGTGGCAATGACAAGCTGATCACGAATTCCTCTCTTCTCGGCCCATTCACCGATGAACTGCTCAGAGGATTGGTCTTGGCTGAACGCACATGAGTTACTAATCATTGTCAGACAGAAGGGCTACGCACTAGTTGTTGGACGTGTCGATAAAGTTGCCGCCAAGGTCAAAGTACGCGTCCAACAGCTTGAAACTAGCTTCCTTGTCCATGGAGCCCATGACATGGTTCCATTTATCGCCAATACTCATCGCGCCGAGTTGGAGCGGCGACACGCGCACTCCAGCGCGCGACGCCAATACGCGGTAGATACCGAGCTTCGAGGGTGGTGCGGCAGCAGGTGCGAAGAGAGACATGGGGGGCAAGGGAGTGCTGTCTGCGCCCTTTTGCCAGTGGCCTTTTATATTATGGAGATTTCCATAATTAGCTGTAGAGCTAAAACTAATCCGCAGGTGGCCGAAGCAGATGACTAGCCGGTTGAATACTAGGGCGTCGAAGGTCCTCCAACATGGGAAGGTGGAGCACGCGACCGCTCAGTCATCGTATAGATAGAAGCATGTTTGAGTCAGCATATGCGAACTGACCGCTCGAGAGAGAGCTTCAAACGGATCACAGCCACCGAAATGGGAGCAGTGGACACAATGTGTGGAGATGGGAGGCGACTGTGGAAATGGGAGATAAGATAAGGGCCAGATCTTGGTCCTTGTTTGGCTAGGCTTCCTTCCCTAACAGTCTATCACCTCCTCCTCCAGGCTTCACCAGTCACCATAAAAAAAGTTGCAAGTATCCGGATAATCATGGTATGCAAGATTTCTGACATCCTCAGCATCGCTTCAATCATCTCCAGGCTAGAAGACTGTGACTCAAACAGATGCGACGGCTCCTCGGATGTGTGCTGACTGAACACAGCACTCACCAATCTCCTACACAAGTTTAAGGTTGAGGATATTGGCTCCGATGGAGCACGCCGAAACGACGCGTAACGCTTCCGTCTCGGTAAACCCACTCAGGTCCGACCATTATTAAGTACGTCGCAACAATGTATACGCCGGTGGTTTAACGTTTAACTTAGATGCGAGAGGCGCGTAGTCGTTGGACCAGAGTCTTGCGGGCCCTTGTACTTGAAGTACAAGGGCCCAATTACATACTTCTCGGTTAATTCGCCATACCAATGAATCCCATCTCTCGTCCTTACTCCCATCATTGCGTGTGACCAGTCTTGTGAAGTTTGAACGCCAACTGTTCACCAAGGACTCTTGTCGTGATTATTGATGCCGATAAGGCAGTGTTCGCTCGTTCCAAAGTAAGCCATCGTTTGTCTATTTGGTCAGTATATGGATTGATAGCTCAATAGGCGGATCTAAGCGCTACGCCGCTATCACGTTGGTCCAAGTCACGGAAGTAATTGGAGGAAGACAGTCGTCTCCCATTTCGCACACTCGACGGAACACTATCCGCGCACACGAACATCGAAGATAGCTGCACATGAAAGTGGTCTGGATTCTGCAGGCAATCAGAGCACGGACGCACCCTAAACCCTATCGCAATCAGTCGTCTCCGACCATCACAGTCGTATCTCCTTTTGCTGACCGACTCCATCCAAAGCGGGATTCAAAATGCTTGTGCTCGGGGCGGAGAAAGACGCGAAGACTCCTCTGTCAACGCTATGAACTTTCCCGTGCTAAATTCTAATTCAATGGCGTGGACTTGAACCTGTTGAACTCGACGCCTACGGCAACCGGCAAACCTCCGGATTAGTGAGAGGACTTGTTTCTAAGCTGAAAGCCTCTCTATAAAAAGGGGCCCGTACGTCGCAACGAGCTTTCACACTTGCATCACCATGTCTCTGTTCGCACTTGCTCCCCCTCCCCCGTCGAAACTTGGTATCTACCGCGTCTTGTCCTCCCGCGCTGGGATACGTGTGTCACCGCTCCAGCTGGGAGCGATGAGCATTGGGGACAAGTGGAATCATATTATGGGATCTATGGATAAGGAGGCTAGTTTCAAGCTGCTGGACGCGTACTTTGATCTTGGCGGCAACTTTATCGACACGGCCAACAGCTAGTGCGTAGCCCTTCTATCTGACAATGATTATTAACTCATGTGCGTTCAGCCAAGACCAATCTTCTGAGCAGTTCATCGGTGAATGGGCCGAGAAGAGAGGAATTCGTGATCAGCTTGTCATTGCCACAAAGGTATATACGGCTAAAGACCTAGTGCTCTCATATTTTCTAATGCATTATTGTAGTACTCCATCAACTACTTCCGTGGCGACGACTCGGTTGCCCAGAAAGTCAACTTTGTCGGTAACAGTTCAAAATCCATGCACCTCTCCCTCGAGGCGTCGCTCAAAAAGCTTCGCACCACATACGTCGACATCCTCTACGTGCACTGGTGGGACTACGAAACCTCTATCGAGGAAGTCATGGACAACCTGCACGCCCTCGTCCTCTCCGGAAAAGTCCTCTACCTCGGGATATCCGATACCCCAGCATGGGTCGTATCGCAGGCGAACCAGTACGCAAAGGACCATGGAAAAACGCCCTTCGTCATATACCAAGGCCTGTGGAATGTCCTCGATAGGTCTTTCGAACGAGAGATTATCCCGATGGCTCGTGCGCAGGGCATGGCGCTCGCGCCGTGGGGTGTGTTGGCTGGTGGGAAGCTGCGAACGGACGCGGAGGAACAAAAAAGGAAGGAGAGCGGCGAGGGAGGGAGGACGATGAATGGCCCTTGGGAGCGCTCCGAAGCAGAGGTGAAGATGTCTAGGGCTCTAGAGAAGGTTGCTGCTGAAGTCGGCGTCAAGAATATCACATCCGGTAAGACCTTCCGCATTCGGATTTCGAGCATGTTATTGATGTCCTGGGAATAGTCGCTATCGCGTATGTTATGCACAAAACTACGAACGTGTTCCCCGTCATCGGGGCCGCAAGGTCGAGCATCTGAAAGGCAACATGGAGGCTTTGGACATCTCTCTGTCCACAGAGCAGATTAAATTTATCGACGACATCATCCCGTTCGATCCCGGATTCCCAACGACCATGATTGTACGTCCAGTTCAGTAGCTTTCGTCAGGGGACTAACCGCCTTTCAAGGGTGATGGCACCAACTACAATATCTTCCTCTCATCCACGGCTCAGATGGCGAAGCAGCCCTTACCGCCACCCATTAAATCGTGAAGCTGTATATGTACTACCTGGTGTAAAAGTGTTGATACCTATACATGTAAGCTTGTGAACAACGTGAATGTGATATGGTGAACCCATCTAAAATTGGCTTGAGGTATTGCTTGTGGAGACAGGCTCGGATGTGTGGCATTCATTTACGTTAACTCTTGGAGCTTCACCTGCTCTTGCCAGTATCTGAAAATAAACTTGTTTATGAAATCCTAGTGTACTGTTGCGCATGTACTTATGTGCCTACATGATATCATTTCTCTCTCAATACTTAGTACGACGGGGCAAATCTGATCTCAACATTCCTCTTCAACCTCTTCCCAACATGCTCGTGCAACCACGTCTTCGCCTCCTCCAAATTCTCGAATGGGCCCGTCAAACGACAGCACCTCCAGAGCCGAATAACCTGCACCATTCAGCGTCGGCACGATGTTCTCCCAATCAATCATCTCAAGATCAGCCGCCTTGTCCATCATAAGATGAAATCGAATCTTCTTCAAGAGACAAGGAGAATTGAGTTTCGCAAGGATGGACGGGACGTGCTTCGCTGTTGACCAGCGTCCCACGTAACCAAATCGAAGCGTCTCCAACTTGGTGAGAGTCGTCAAGTCGGCGACGCGACAGAATGCATCTTGGGGCAATCAGAGTGCGCACAAAGACCCGATGATGTCACACACACCTTGCCCATCCGTTGAATCAGGCGATGAATCCAAGAAGTCGATTGCTAGACTAGTAATCGACTGGCCAATGTCATACAGAAAGCGGGCAACATGATGCGCGTCTTTGATACTGATGCACGCCAACTCAACCGTGTGGACCGTGATTGAGCCTGGTCTAGGACAAAGCCATGTCAGGAACTCGGCCCTGAGCGCAGTCCCGCGGTCTAGAGATAGAGACCGCAGAAATCGCAGTGGCGGTGTCCTGACGAATATATCACCGCCCTTAGGAGCGCTATGAAGGTCACCGTCTTCGATATAATGTAACGCAAGATGTTCCAGATTCGTGCAACGAGAGACGAGCTCCGTCATACGGCTGACCCTGTCAAAGTGTATAGAGTGCATGTCGAGGCGCTTCAACTGCGGACCCCAAAGGAACACAGCCCTCCATTCCTCTTCGGCCACGTCGGTGAAACGCGCGCAATAGATGGATATATCCTCGACGTGCGGTAGGAGCGCAAGTTGGGGAAGAACACTGTTGATCCAAAGACTGTTGATCCAAAACCTCTCGGAAGGGTTCCGGTTGTAGCTTTCATTCAGGCTCAGCCGGCGGACGTGTGAGCGGAAGGTACACAGCGGATGCGCGACGAGCGCGCCGAACGTGAGACCGATAGTTCGGTCGTAGTAACTGGGGATATGTACGGTCTCGAAGGTGTGCAGTCGCGTGCGGGGGAGCCATGATCGACAGACTAAGGAGCATGAGAGGAGGGTTTTTACTGGTTTGTTCGAATCTGTCCGCAAGCTATAGTCCAGGGCATAGTAATCGGACTTTGCTTCTTCGTCGAGGAGATAGACGTGGTCCAAGATGGTGTCGAATATCTCTGGGGGAAAGATGTCAGCCATGGTGGTGGTGGTGGTGGTGGTGGATAACCACAGGCTTTCGGGCCACGTGGGTGCCCATCTCCCACGTGGTCACTGTTAAGGTGACCGCTTGCACTTCCACTGCCAGCTATCAGACTATAGATTTTGGACAAGAGGCTTAGCACATGAGCCTAGAATTAGAATCAAGTCAACAATAGCATTAACTCAACCTCAATGCTCATTCAGCCAATCCGACACCCGCTCAACCAAGTCCGCTTTCTTCCCCGACACAGGCTGCGCCTTGCTCTTCAAAAACTCTTTCAAAGTGGCCACGAGCAACTTGTCCAACGTGCCCGAGTCATATCGACTGCGGATCTCTGCCTCGTCTATCGACGTCTCCTATTAAATCGTGTATCAGCCACCATGGATATTTAGAGATGAATGGAACCTACAGCAGCACGCTTCGTTGCCGTGGACCTCGACTTGGTCGGCATAACTAGATCGTGAGACGGATCGTCTTGAACGAGTTTTTTCCATTCAGCCATGAGAGCCCCGGCACGCTGGGAGACGGTCAGTTCCTAGAATGAGGCTAGGATGGGTAGAACGCACCTTGTGAATAAGATCATTGTTCGGTAGCGTCTCGTCTTTGAACGAGTCCGGGTCATATTCTTCATGGAAGGCGCTGGCTTGAAGCTGGGCATTGTGGAACGCCAGGACTACAGATTCGGATTGGACGCAGCTTCAGGTAATGTAGAGCAAGACATACCAGGATTAGGGTAGGAATCTGGAGGGTAGCCGCCGGACTTGAGACATAACTTGTTGATGAATTTGTACGCTGCGTCTTTGAGATCATCACTCGCTACTCAAAATCAGTAGATGCTTCGGCAAGCATGCCTGACGCAGTATACCTGTGAATCCTTTATCAATTGGCGCTGCTCTGATGTCGTCGGCGAATGGCAGAGGTATAAGATGGAACCCCGCTGGTTCTGTCCATCCGCCTTCATCGGCCTTCTCTTCTTGCGGCAACAACGCGCAAAACGTGGGTGCCGAATTTCGCCTCATAACGGCTAGAATCAATCCAATCTTTTTCTTCTTCACTAGCGATTTGAGAAGAGCATTGAACGTCCGCTTGCTTCCAGAATAGGTCTGCCTAACTGTCAGCAAATGGTCAGAGACGCATTGATGGATGTACCATTTCGTCCGGGTGTATGAATTGCGCATGCTTTATGTTGTCTTCGAACGCCAGCTCGCTCCGGTCCTTGAAACCAAGTAGTTTGAGACCTACGCAAGTCGTTGAGAAACCAGCAACCAAGCGATAGTCATTCATACCAGGTTCAAGTCCCAATGTGCGGAATGACCGTATTTCCTCAGCAGTGTACAGCGGCTGAGCGGCACAGAATTATAATCGAGAATGTGAGAAATATACCATTGACGTACCCTGTCGCCCGGCTTTACAATCCTCCCGCTGATCTCTTCGCTCCCTTCCCCATCCTCAGTAGCCGGTTTTACAGTTTTGACGTGCATCCCGTATAATATGCTCTTCTTATCCACTTCCGTTTCACGTTCCTATATGTACCAAATGAGCTCAACGCTGTAGTGAAAGAATTAAGAAATCCTGACAGGATCAACATAGAGCGTCTTGGAATCAGCAACCTCCATTCTGTCGCCGAGGTCGGTAAAGTACTTGTAGGCACCCTTTTTCTGTTCAGTCACCAAACCGTATCTATAAACGGTCAGAAAACATCTTGAAGACTTGATAGTCATTTACCCTTTGACGCCAATGGTGAACCCCTCTGCAAGCTTGAAAGGCACACTGAACAATGCCCGCTTAGGAACTTCGTGGAAACGCATCTGGGCGAGGAGGTCTTCGATGCGAGAAATTGAAATGGATTCCGGGAGTCCTTCTTCGTCTTCGTCTTCAGCCATATTCGAAAGGAGAACGGACGAGTAGAATTTGTTTTTGTCAAAGGGCTTGTCCTCCGTGCTGATGAAGAACGGTTCGACGGTAACACCCGCTTGAGTCAAGTCCTGAGAAGTCTCTCAGCTCGGAATTCTTGATGCGAATTCCACACCTACTGTAAGCGTTGTTTTCGCAGAAGTGATGAGTTGTGAGGCTGTGTGAGGCTGGTCTTCGTCCGTTATAAGGAAGACGCGTTTCGTGGCGGTCTTTGGAGCGCTGCAATTGATAAGCTTTACTACAAGCAGAAGGAGAATCACAAACCCGTCGCGTAATACCCAGTTGCAACTAGTGAAGACATCGCCCATTGGAACGCGTTGTCCTTCGACAGGAGGGAAAGTTTGGCATAGTGTTTCTCGAGGTTCTGAAATACACATGAGCGCAGAACAAGTATCAGACGGTACAGGCATGCCTTCGAGTAGATGGATAAGTTCTTGGATGGTTTGGGCATTGAGAGGAGAAATTGGTTGGAACAAGTAGGTGTTACGCTTGATCTCCGAGCCTTGCAGATCCTTTCGGTCCGGTGTCTTTGTCTAGCGCCACAAACTCAGCTTCGTAAGGAACATATCAGGGATGCGAGCTCACGGTGTTGAAAAGGAGAATCCCAATAGAATCATTCGGACCGACTACCACTTTCTTCTTCTGGATCTGCATGGCGGCGTCCAAAGCCATATACAAGTTGGATGTCTGAACGTCCTCGTAGACGGGGTCATCGAACATAGCTTGCATCGACGGCGAGCAGTCAATGCAGAATAGAATGACATCCTTCTTCGTTTCCATGAACTATGCAACGTTTGTCTTTGTGTTGGAGTGTCGTCGGCAATGTCGACGTACAGATGTATCCTGAAGCTCTTCGTCGTCCTCATCCTCCACTTTATTCCATTCGTCGTAGCTCATTGTTGAGAGTAAAAGAGGGGGGAGGAACTTGAAATTGAGGCGCGGTGGTGGCGGGAGTCAAGTGCGGAGGCGGATCGCGTCAAGTGACTGTGATGATCACATGCTCGTTATCCGTGACATCACTGCTTGCCGCGTTTTTCGGGTTGGTTTCATTTGCTCCTCTTCTACCCTTGTAGTGAGTTAAGGAATTCCTTCCAAGCCACGGTCATCGTATCAAGGTCCAAGACGTCCAAGCCAGGCATGTTTCGGAAGGTCAGTGCCGAGCGTTTATTGTACAGCTGTATTTCTTCCACCATCTTAATTACGCCTTTCCTTTTTCCCGTATACCGTGCACGTCAATGATACGTAGCACAAGCTAAAGGGACACGAACGAGCAATTGGGATCTCCTCGCCATGCATGTGTTGACAGTGACAGGTCAGTGTTAGACGCATTGGAGGACGGATGTTTCCATTAACCGGCCATGTCTTGAACTTTGACGATCTCTGGAAGAGGATAAATAGCACCGCTTATGACCTCTTTCACTCTCGAAAATGTCCGGCAAATATAAGCTGGTAAGTGGTTGTTTCGCATGTCAAGTGTGTTTGCTCGCGGCGTCGGAATCCCCGTAGAACACGCAGTTGTCCACCCATGTGCAGGAATTAACGCAGATCCAGAAGGTCGGCTGGGTGTTTCGCAAGGCCGTCGCAAGCGCCCCCGTTCCTCTTGATGATGCCGAACGGGGCGCCACGAACTTCGCCCTGTCTACATTCAACACCGACGGACCAAGCACGTCTACTCAAAAGCCAGCCGTGACCACTGCAGGGGAGGTCATTCCGGCTATCGTTGTGCGACCCAAAAAGTCGAGAGCAAGCAGAGGGATCAGGTTTCGACTGTGGTTTAGCACCTATCGGTAATCTCTTGCTCTCTCCATTTAACTTGATACCCAAAACGTTCCCAGGAAATTCTTTATTCTCGTCATGACTATCAACTGCGTCGGTATCCTATTAGCTGCCATCGACAAATGGCACTACCCTCGTCAGTACACAGGCGCTTTCGTTCTCGGAAATCTTCTGGTCGCCGTCCTCGTGCGGAACGAACTATTTGGGCGTTTACTGTATCTCATTGTGAATACCGTCTTCGCAAAGGTCCGATTGCTTTCCTGTACTTTCATTATTTTTGACTCACCTTCCTCCAGTGGCCGCCTCTCTGGTTCCGCTTGGGATGTACCTCCGTGTTGCAGCATCTCGGAGGCATACACTCTGGGTGTGCTACTTCGGGCTTCCTCTGGCTCGTCTTCCGACTGGTTCTCATCTTTATCGACCATAAGGACAATCACGATGCGGTTTTGATCATGGGCGTGTTCGCCAATCTAGCAATAGGCATTGCGCTGATATCTGCCTTTCCTTGGGCGGAATAGACATCACAAGTACGTTTGTCTTCAATTGCAGGATCAATCATTCTAACCAAATAACCTTAGTATATTTGAGAGACATCATCGATTTGCTGGATGGTAAGCTGGGTCATTCCGAGGTTCTGGAAGTTATTCAACTATTTCCTGCAGGATTGGAGTGGCATTCAGTATGTCCATGCATGTGCGCTGCTCGCGTGTTCTTAATCTACCTAGCCTGGGTATTTGTGGTGTTAGGAGACAGTTATGACTTGGACACTCATTCATGGAATCCAGACGGTATTCGCGTCTTCCGCCAGCAAGACTTCTGGTTCTGCCTGGGAATCACAATATTGTCAGTCGGTCCTTTTGTTCATTAGAGAATCGCCTCTGACATTATCTTTAGCATCATCACACCCGTTCGGGAAGTCGAGGTCGATGTCGAGATTGTAGGTTCACCCCTCTCATTTCTCCGCAATTGCAATTCACACCCAACAGCCCTCTTCTAAAGTCATCATACTACGCTTCAAGCGGGGCATGCAACAGGGACTTTTGGCGAGAATTTCCCGTAGCTCGATCATGGAATATCACACGTTCGGAATTATATCGTAGGCCTGTTGACGGTCTCAGATGCGTGCCATGAATACTCAATGGCGTCTTCCGCAGGGCGGGAACAAAGTCCAATGAACACTACCTCATCTGTGGCGTGCAAGGTGACTTCACCCGAAGTCTCCTTGATAATCCTCCCACGACTATATGGACACGAGAGCTCAAGGTCCGTGGCTTCTTTATGTTACTGAGTAGAAACGGTCTTTTAGTTCGCAGGCGTATCAAACACATCGACTTTGTACAAACGGGGAATACGCGTTTGTACAGGTACAGGTCTCGGTTCTTCGCTATCTACATGTCTTCAGGTGAGTGGCGCCCCATGAGTTCGTATACAATATACAAAGTCGCGTTGGACAGAGTCCAGACTGGTACGCGATCCGTTAATCACGGAGCAGGTTTTGACCTGGACGTCGGCATAACAAGGTATCTGATATGGGTTGGGTCGGATCAAGAAAAGACATTGGGAGCAAGCATCTCCGAACTAATATACAAGAATCTAGGGCCAGAGCGATTCATATTGTGGGATTCAAAAGAGCGCGGTGAGATCTGTTTCTGTCAGACGGCCCCAACGGTTTCTCATCCAGTGTAGGAGGACGCCCGGACGTGATAAAACTCATTTCGGATGTGTACATATCTTGGGGCGCCGAAGTGGTATTCATCACGTCCAACTGGGTTGGGAACAAGGAGATGATGGAAGGATGCAAGGCAGCTGGGATTCCTGCTTTCGTGAGTCTCATTCTGTCGGTTACTTGTTGATATCCTGATGATCAACATCTCGTAGGGCACATTGTGGGATTTTTAACGACCTCCCGCATTCTGAGCAAAATAACAACATATCAGCAGTGAAGCCTCGCCAAAGCTGTATTGATACCTATATAACATACAATACGATCCCGAAGCCTGTGGGTAACGTAGAAGTTTACCAGACCAGTTGCTCCATCACGCTACCCGGATAATATTCGAAGGAGCCGTGTCCCGATAGGTCGGGAAGTGAGTTAACTACAAATCGCAATACATGGGCGAAAACCGCGCGAGAGCATGGTCAGTCTGGATATGCTTTTTTCTTCGTTATCTCATGGCGCCAACGCGCACAGTCATCAGGACAGAGAAACATACGTGCTTCGAACATCATAGGATTGGTCAACAGAGTATATAACAAAGTGGAAATTCTCGTCATGAAAAGCAGTATGAGAAGCGACGTGCTACCCGGTGATTTGGAGCAAGGCCGCCGACCATCAGTCGAAGGCTCCGTCGGTGTTGAAGAATGCTTAAGAAACATTCGTGTAATGGGTACACGACAGTCGAGGTTAGGCAGCGATACGGTCAGGGTAGTGCGGACGAGCTGATGAGAGTAATCCAGCGACATGTGGCCTTGCCGGCCGGGCGTCTGGGTTCAAGGGCTAAAAAAGAGTCAGAGAGAGGTAAGAATTGAACGGAAGAACGCGACGTACCGTGGGACATGTCAAGGCGTTGTTAACACATACGCTGCGTGCATACATTGGTGGCACCGGTGGGAGCCAAGGGAGCAAGAGGTGGGACGCATTGGGCAGGCCGCAGATCCGGGAGGGAGGAAGCAAAGAAGTTAACGATTGCTTCGGAGTTCGAAAAATCCTAACCGAACATGCACGCGGGCGCATTCATTCTTCGTAGTTCATTGTTGGGCGTGGGAAGGAAATTGAAATTGAGGCGGCGTGGTGGCGGGAGTCAAGTGCTGAGGCGAATCGCGGCGCGTCAAGTGACGGTGACGATCACATGATCGTTATCCGTGACATCACTGCTTGCGTGTTTTTGCTCTTCGTTTATTCCCTCCTGGCCGGTCTGATATGCTTCTCTTCGTATGTCTTCAACCCAGTATAGTCGCTTTGCGACTTGTACGCGACGCGCACGGTCAGTATGGATACCTTTTCCTTCGTTATCTCATGTTGCTAACGTGAACAGGTCATGCGTGATCCGAATACAATAGGATTGTTCAACAGAGCGTACAGCAAAGTTCAAATTCTCGTCATAAAAAGCAGTATAAGACGCGTCGTGCTCCCCGGTCATTTGGAGCGAGGCGGCCGACCATCAGTCGAAGGCTCTGTCGGTGTTGAAGAATGCTTAACGGTTCGTGAATACAAATTATACAACTTCAGACAAGGACGAACCATCAGGCCCTGGACCTTACGACCCACGTTGACTATAGCAGCTTTCGCGCGAGTGGCGGTCGTCGCCTCCACTATCACAGATTCTTCCATGTCCGACATAACAGACATTGTGGATGCATATGATGCCTACATGTTATTCAGCACACGGCTGACTCAAGTGTAAAGTCTGCTCACCTTGCGCAGGCTAATAGCAGATGCGTTACAGTTACTTGCAGGCGTGTTCATGGCGAAAGGGTGTAGGCCACAGGTCGAGTCTCACCCCTTTAAATATGAAAGGAGGAAAGCGCCATTGTCGTTACGACAATTACTTCGTTAGGACCGTCACTTTGCTCAAGCCCCTGATGAATTGTTCTCTCTGCACTTTGCGGGTGGCTTTTTGTGTGGATGAATACTTTGCTATTGTATCGGCCCAAGTGTGGACGGCTCAAGCAATGATCGCTCCGATCATTGGTACAATCATGTCGTGTGGCCATAGACAATGGCGGTGGTCGATGGCGCGCTGCGGTGATATAAAGGTCAAACATTCCTGCGCGTCGCCGTTAATCTACGACCTCATTGCCACCCTAGAAACAGCATTCTCAGCCTTCATGAATTACATGGACCAACACCGATTGGACAGTATGAACGAACAGCGTTACGATCCAAGGCGCAGGGTTCGTATCTTGCCGTGCACCTCTCATTTCCTGAGTTCTAATTTCTTTCTCTCTAGTCGCCGCGTCCAACTATCTCCGAGAGAGATCTGCCCAGGGAGGCTGACATCACCGATTCGACGAGCGAAGGCTTTGTGCTCGCGTCCTCGGCTTCGTTGTACAGCCAATGTTCGAGCTTCGCGCAAATTCCGTCCCCGTCTGCCCTCCCCGTCTGTCACCGGCTCCGCACTGCGATTGCGCCGAGTGCCCGTGCCTAGCACCAACATAGAACTGGAGGATCTCATTGACAAGCGTCTACGCGCCATGGTACGGCTAGAGGACTATGAAAAGATCCTCTCGGACGACCCCGCAAAGTTTATGCCACGACCGAGCGTTATGGATGGTCAGAGATTTGATCCCTCCTTGAGAAGACAGCCCAGCGCCGAGCATGATCATGAGTCTGAGGTTAGTTGTGGCTTCCAACCTCGATCTGCATGCTGATATACGTTACGCGTTTTGTAGACGTCAGATGGAGATTCCCTCGTTGAGATTGATCTGTCTGAGGACGTATCTAGGTTTGATTCGGAGAGCACCAACCATCATCTCGAGGGAAGCTTCTTCCAGGAAGGTGTGGCGAAGGTCAAGGTTTACCTTAGTGGGCGCAAGCTTGCATGACTATCTCCAACGTTGCCACAATCGGCCGAAAGGTACGATGGCATCCCGAATGTCATGTTTAATTTATTGTTGTACGGTATGATAGGTAGGGTATCAAATATGTGAATAGTAAGGAATATGGGTACATAGACGAGTAAAAATTCATCCTGTTTTCGTCTTGAGGTTCTTCCAGAACAACATGAATAGTATCGCACCAATCCCAGCAATTGCGATCTCAAGGCCCGCGTAATTTAACATACCGACACTGAACCCGCTCCCTCCCCAAACAGCACCTGAGACTCTACCGGTGTAGTTACTGTATTGAATCGCAAGAGACGTCCGCCCATTCCACTCCTGTGGAAGTTGTTTACTGAGCAAGCTCACGGTCACGGTACTCGCAAGGTTGAAGCCTAGAGCTACAAGCCACCAGCATGCAAATACGCTACCATATGTTATGCGGTTGGCAGCCAGGAGACCGGTGAACGTGACGAGACCGATGACTCCGATGGACACGCCAGTGAGGAGTATATGCCGGTCCTGAATACGACGGGCGAGGAACAGGTTCATCATCAAGAAGGGAAGGTCGTTATTCCCCCGAGTGCGATGAAGTTGCCGGCCCCGAACGGCGAAAGCTGTAGTCTATGTTCGCCGGCAGTAAATACAGGTATGTTTGATTCCCAAGCGCCTATCGATGATAAGGCTTTGCAAGACGGAGCGACGGAAGACAAACCGAGAATGAAGAAGCAGGTCATCGCGAACCAGCACATGCAGATGACGACCCCCCATTGCGCTGAAGACATGGTACGTTGCGGTAAAGGTACCAGAGTCTCGTCCGAGCCATATTTCTCGGAAGAATTGTCGCCGGGTGAACTGTCGACTGACATCTGTCTTGCCACAGAAGGGTGAATTGAAGAAGTGGATGGATGGGGAAGGTCTTCGACATCCTCGAACCACACGTAGACACATATCCAGAAGGCAATCCAGACCCCAGCCATAATCCACCCAGGGCTCGTATATCCGTTGAAGACCTCGTTGGCGAATCCGACTTTGGTAAGAAGACCACCAAAAAATGGACCTGCGCTCATACCCAGACCTGCCAAAAACGGCGTTTTGAGTCTGCGTGGACATACTAAACGACAAGGTACACACCTTGGCCGAGGACGAGGCATCCGGCTAGGGTCGTACGTTGGCGAATACCCACTATTCGGCCGTCTGAGCAGTAGCGCTTGCAATACATCCACCTATTTCATTTACTTAGAACGTTACCGGGAGATGAATGTCAATTAAACGTACATGGAAAATGCCAGCCCACTGACAATTCGGCCGATAAGAATAAGATAGAGGAACTTGGCCTTGTACGCCAGGGCATACAGAATATGGCCAACAATAGAGGCGCCACAACTGACGTGAAGAGGAAGTTTGTAGTGGCCTGTGAACATGAACTTCATAAACGAGTCCCCGAAAGAGCCGAGGGCTACATACCATGGTCAAATTTCATCATCGGTAGGAGAGCCAGACCAGAAAAGACTGTTGGAATGCCGATAACAATCCCAGAGAACGTCGAGTCTCCACCAAGGTACTTGGCGTACTCGTTTGACGAGGACACGATGATGAAAAATGATATCTGTGAGGCGATAAGCATGCGTTCCTAGACCGCTGGAGCCGCTGCGGTCAGACCTGTAATAACAAGTTGGCGGCCAATATAATCATCATTGACGCCGTCTTCGGAAGCTTGAGTTCCTCGTCGCATTGGAGGACAGACTGTCCCCCGAGTCTGAGGCCAAACATCAGGATATTCGGTGATAGACGACGCCCATATATGTAAAAGAGAGAGCCGGCTGCGCCGTGTTAGGGCTGGCATTGAAAAGCATGGTGCTACTTCATGATGAGGGACCTGAGTAGTTACTAAAGTGCATGTGGTGGTCGACTGGCAATCATGACAATGCCGAGGCAAGGCCGGCAGGCGCGGGTATCCCCGCCGCGCTCTTTCTTCTTAACCACCATGAATTCGTTTCCAAGCCCTGTACGTCTGTACGTCCGACTTGCTCAAGGAAAACACGAGGCGATGTGTGCATAAATTCATGCTACCCCTTCCCCGTTTCATTTCTGGTCACTTTCCGAACAGTAATCCTTTTATTATTCCAAGTGTCATCATGTCGTGCGCGCCTTATCATGTGTCATGTCCCAGACGCGGCGGCGCTTACATACGTCTCTCTAGGTTTCCGCGGATCACAGTTATCTGAACTCGTCGGTCATTAAGCGACGCACAGTGATTGCCCTGCATCGTTTGCCATCACAGGCTTTCTGAAGTCACTACTGACGTCTAAATCGTCCTTCGAGATTAATGGCACTGACCTGGCTTGAAGAATGTTCATCTTCCATGCTTTGTGCGTCTGGGTCGCAACATAATTGAAGTATGTCTGGCGTTCTGTCTAGGCATACGCTCGGCGTCTTGAAGTGCGTGATATCCAATACTTCTGGACTCCGAGGGATTCCTAGTTCCTACTGATTTTGTGTTGCTCACCTGGGTTATTCCCTGACCTCGCTACATCTTTCAGGTCTAGACACCGCGGAAGATGAAGAAACCTTGAGCGCGAATAAGGAGTGCGAGAGAACAATTACTCGTATATAAGGACGTGCCTTCTGACCACTACGCCGTTCAACAAGACCTACTATGTCTCTCGCATTCACTCCCAATTTCTTTTTGACTCGCGTCGGTGATGATCTTGTGCTTCATAGAGGTCAACCTCGCACTGGTGCTAGCGGCATTCGTAAAAAGAGAGTTCTGGTGATCGGTGGTGGCGTCACAGGGTTCACTGTATGTTCAATCTCTTCCGAATGACTTCTTCACGCCTAAATATGCTTCATATAGACGGCCTGGGCACTATTAGACGCGGGCTACGACGTGACGATCGTCGCAGAGCGTTGGGCAGATCCCAAAAACCGCATTACGTCTCAGATCGCGGGAGCACTGTACGTGTCATTAAATAGTCTGGTAGATACTTCTGAAACTCGTTTCTTCAGATGGGAATGGCCGCCTGCGGTCTGCGGGAAACACACAGATGTAAGGAGCTCTTCGTTGAATGAAGTTCGAAACACTCATCCGTTTCAGGTTATCTCGCTTCACAACTCCAAACGCTGGTGCATGACCTCTTATCGAATTTTCGATAAGCTGCAGCAGATGATGCCTCCAGAAGATTACTTTGATCACGGTGTTCGCATGCGCCTGGCCAATTTCTTTTTCGATGAGGTGCTGGAAAATATGCCTGATTGTGGCCAACTGGACAAATGGCTAGAAATTTCATCGCAGCCTGATGTATGATTACCTGCTCGCTCTCTCCTTGTATTCATCGTTTCCTTACAGATTCGATGCGTACGACGCGACCCAAGACTGATCAAGTCGCACGCCGTTAACCAGAAAGCGGGTGTCGTTGATTCGTATCAACATCTCGCTCCTATAATTGACACAGACGTGTATATGAACTGGCTTCGGTTTGTTCTACGATGCAAAGGCGCTGTCATGCATACTAGGCGAATCGAAGGCGATCTACTCGACTTGGAGGATGATCTCTTGGTGGAGTACGACGCCGACGTGATCGTTAACGCGACTGGCCTCGCTGGATTCGACCTCGCCGGAGATAAAACGGTCTATCCTCTTCGCGGCGCGTTGATTCGTGTTGTCAATGACGGAAAGATGTTTCCTCAAGTAAGAGAAGCGCTTGCAGTCACTCACGATGATACACGTGGCGAGGACGAAGACATCGTGTTCATCGTTCCCAGAAAACGATACGACCCTCATTCTTGGTGGTATGTTCTTTTTTGCGGATTCCTGCAGTCTTATTCACGAGCCGATCATAGGTCTCGCGCAACCCCACCGGTACGACCTTGATCTTACTTTGGATAGCCCAGAAATCAAGCGTATGAGAGAGCGGTGTAATAACTTCGTTCCCGGCTTGGAGAACGCCAAATATGACCCTGACGCCCCGCTTGTCCAAGGTCTCCGTCCTTTCAGAGGGTCAAATGTCAGGGTTGAGCGGGAGTTACGCCTTCGAAAGGACGGGACGATCAGCCGAATTGTCCATTCATATGGCCAGGGTGGCGCAGGATTTTCGCTTTCTTTTGGATGCGCGAACGATGTATGTGTCCGCACGCAACCACACGTTAACCCACTGATGTAATGCAACGCAGATCTTGTATTTGATCGACGAGTTGGAAAAGAATATGCCGCCTGCGAAGATGGGGACGAACGGAGTCATTCGGTCCAGGATTGAGGAGCAGTCTCACCTCTGAGTTCCTGCTTGAACAATCAGCGATTATATACCCGGTGGGATTATCGTTCATATATCTCGTGCTGTCTGTTATTTCTTCTTATTCCGGCTACATCATCAAACTTCTTGCTAGAGACAATTTAGATTTAGTTCGTCCTTGAATTTACTCAACTTAGTTAACATAAAAGTCCTCGGAAATCATGCATATCAGCTCATTCAGTCTTACCCACATATCCATGGCCACTTGCAATCCGGGGTCGACTGTGATCCTTGACCTGAGGTTGAGACGCCGAACTCCCCTCTCGCAGGCGCTCCAGTTACAACTTCTACTTACTCTGGTATTGATTGACGTTCACCGGTATCCTCTTGGTAGGTAAGGCGTGTTATTGTAGTCGTCAGAGACGGGGAGCAACTAAATAAGATCTTGTGCCGCCGGGACTGGTTATCCGAATCGATGAACGTTGGCGGTCGACTTATTTTAAGACACCGGCGACAGGCACACGAACTGCGATCAATACTCTTTCACCCTTCTTCCAACGTCCAACCAAATGGACTATGTCTTGGATCCCTTTTACTGTGACTACACAATCCTCCGGCTAAAAACTCAGCACTCCAAGTGGTATGTACATCCGAGTATCCGAAAATTGAAATTTCGACTATGTTGGACGACCACACTCTCCGACGTTGCAAGAGTTCAAAAATAGCGACGAACGTTCAGCATCCTTTTGCACTCTGCATTTGAAAGAGCAGATGTCGCCAATGCCTTATCTTGCACGTTTTTTGGCCTTTAGACGGCAATTACTAGCAGCGCACACGACCATCCTAGCTAAGCCGTGGCAGACACCCCTGCTAGCTCACGTCTTCTCCGGTTCACGTGCGTCGACGGAATGCATAAAGGGCTGATGATACGCCATCACAACAAGCTTCCCGTTCTCCCCTCTTACGACCATGGAGTACGTAGCCCCGGACTTGAGTAAGGACGCCGCTTCCGAAGAGGAGAAAGACGTAGGCAAGAGCGAGGCGCAGGCGGTCGTGGAGACCTCAAAAGAGTCTATGAGCGCCTTCTTCACGATTCTCGCTGCTGCGTTTGGTCTGATAAGCGATGGATGTGTGTTTTCTTGCTTTCCAAGCCTCAATGTTGACTTGATACTAAGCCTGTCATGTAGATCAGAACAATCTGATGACGATGTCAAACGTGAACAACATGTGGTGCATATTCGACTCGCTTGGTTTACTCGATCCTTCGTAGGTCGTCTTCAAGAAGCTCTATCCGGACACGTACACATCCCCTGTATCTACCAGGGTGTCGAACGCGCTTCTTGTCGGTACGTCTTTATACGTTCTGACCCACAGCAACATTCAATGTTTTCCAGGTGCTGTCCTGGGTCAGGTCTCTGTCGGTCTGATATGTGACCGCATCGGCAGAAAAGTCGCGTTGGTTGCGACGACGGCGCTCATTGTGGTGGGCGCGATTCTGGGCACGGCTGCCCACGCGAATACGCCTGCTGGTTTGTTTTGGTTCTTGACTGTGGCGCGGTACGTCTGAACCACGTCCTACGCGCGCGCGCGAGTATTACCGGTGTATCTAGCGGCATAACTGGTGTTGTACGAACATGATTCGTCGAAAATGCTTTGTTCTGAACATCATGGCAGGGCGTCGGTGGAGAGTATCCGGCTTCTTCGACGAGTGCGTCCGAAGCTGCGAATGAAAAGATGATCAAGCGACGAGGACCAGGTAACGCTACCTTCAACAGTTCAAGCAACGTCTTTCTCATCTTCCACAGTGTTCATCATGGTCACAAATTTCGTTCTCTCAGTATGTGTCTAGAGTACCACCAGGTGCAATGGTCTGACGAAGCGTACTATTAGTTCGGAGGCCCTTTAGCCATCTCCGTCTTCCTGATCGTTCTTTCGGCGGCTGGAGAGAACCATCTCCCCACGGTCTGGCGCGTGTGTTTCGGAATCGGTGTCATTCTCCCGTTGACAGTGTTCTACTTCCGACTTCGCATGTTGAGCTCAAAGCTGTATCGCAAAGGAGCTATCAAGCGTAAGTCTCGTGCTCAACGCCATAGTGCACTCATTAAATGGTGTTCGCTCATAGATCGCGTTCCGTATACATTGATCATCAAGCGTTACTGGAAGACCTTAATCGGAACCTGTGGCGCTTGGTACGTTTTTGTCCTCCACCGCTTATCGGTTTGCTCAGTTATCCGGCAGGTTCCTCTATGATTTCGTGCGTTAATGATGCCTACCGTATGCATGATTTGCTGCTCACCACTAAGGGCCGTAGATCACATTCCCGAACGGGGTTTTCTCAGGTGTCATTATCTCGAGTGTCACCTCCTCCGGTGGAATTAAAGAGACTGCGGAATGGCAGCTGCTCCTGACTACTATCGCCCTCCCGGGTGTCTTCGTGTTCGTGTCACCCACTTCGCAATCTATATATTGACGAATTCTGCTTATAGTGGCGCCTACCTTTGTGATATAATTGGGCGAAGGAACACTGTGCACACATTCTTGTATTATCTTAATACACTACTAACTAGTACACAGATGATGATCGGATTCAGTGGATACCTTGTCTTCGGTCAGTGCTCACCAGTATGTTGATTGATCGTCTACATCTGACCGCATCGCAGGCTTGATTATTGGTCTCAGCTACGACAAGATCACCAAGATTGTCCCTCTCTTCATTGTTTTGTGAGTGTATGTAGTCAAAATCGGGTAGCATTGACTGATTTGGACTCATTAGTTACGGCCTCATGAATTCACTGGGCAACATGGTCTGTGTTTCCGCGCGCAGTCGAGTCGCAATTCCAACTTCATATAGGGCCCTGGTGACATGCTTGGTCTTGTCAGTGCCGAATCATTCCCCACATCCATTCGGTCTGTGGACTATCCCTTTCTGTCATGCAGCGTACTCAATTATCTGAGATAGAGGAACCTGCTATGGTCTCTCCGCTGCCATAGGCAAGACTGGGGCAGCAGTCGGGACCCAAGCGTTTACACCGATACAAACCAATCTCGGAAAGAAGTACGTGTAGTAGACCTCAGTCGACGGTTTTTTTAACTCACTCCAGGTGGACCTTCATCATTGCTGCGATATGTGGCACCACCGGTGTGTTGGTGACCTATTTCTTCGTCCCCGATAAAACGGGCGTGGATCTTGCGGATGATGATGCGGAGTTCATGAAGTATTTAGCTGACAATGGATGGGAGGGCGCTGTTGGCGAGGATGATGATGAGGTTTTGTTTAGGCATGACTTGAAGTCTTCATTAGACGAGAAGATGTAGGCGATGTAGGACGTATGGGTCAGTATCACGATAAGGTTTAGTCGCACTTACACAGCTGCATCATGCCGCGTGAAGTTGGCGTGAAGAGTATCGCTGGTTCAAACAAGTTATTAAAGATGACTCGCGTCACGGTTGCTGCATTCGTTACCATAACCACTCGGTCATGGCGCCGTGCTGGATGGGAGCTGAGGACTTTAGGTGGTCTGCCAGTGAGAATATCCAGTCACTTGTTGATACTCACGGCAAGAATACAGAGGACATTCGATATGTCTTGCAATGCAGAGTTATACTTAGAGTTCATTGAGATGCACAGAGTGTCATCGAATACTTAAGTATGACTCTGATAACATTTTATCGGCAAAGTTTCCTATCTCCTCGCCCTCGAGGATCGTTCGCGTCAGCAGTAGATAAACGTCTGCAAGTGTGGCGCAGCGCAGCCTCGATCATTCCTGCTGCCTCCGAGTCGATCACATCTAAACGCGTAAGTGCTTGCCGGGCTCGTCGCGTTTCTTTCGGACAGTTATGTCTGGGTCTGCTCATATTATATGGTGCTTACGGTGTGAGCGAGTGATTGACGCTGCGTAAGAGTGTGTGGGCCCCAACTCGACCTGTGACTGATGATAACTATACATTCCAGAGGCCTACTCGGACTTTAAAGCGGGCTGTTTCGTTCTCACCAAGTGAGCGTTCTGCAGTCCTTTGCTTCCATACAAAAATTAATTCACGCCGTCCTCTTGCATAATCCGTCACCATAACCACTCGGTCATGGTGCCACGATGGATGGGAGCTGAGGAGGCCACTGAGAAGGTTACGTAGTATCAAACTCCGTAATCCCAATCACTTGTTGATACTCATCGCAAGAATACAGAGGACATTTGATATGTCTGTGCAACGCAGAGTTAGAGTTCATTGAGATGCACAGAGTATCATCGAATACTTAAGTATGACTCTGATAACATTGCATCGCTAAGAATCCTTGCCTGCTCGTCATAGATAAACGTCTGTGTGGCGCTGGTGTGGCGCAGCAAGCGCAGTTGTGCCTCGATCATTCATGCTGCCTCGATCACATCGGTTGCCGAGGCAACGGAGGCGAGTACGCCCTGTTTTGGCACACACTCAACATTCGACTGTTTGAGCAGAGCCGTAAGATGCATTGTTATCCCGCTACAGCATGTCATCTCGGACGCGGGGTATCTACAGACCTGTTGGCGATACCAGGACCAGTGCAAGGCCGGACCTATGAGCGAATGGATTCCGTTGGGAGGGGAAGATAAAACGAGGGTAGGATCTAGAGAACGCCGGGGTTACTGCATCATCGACTGCCAGTCAGATCTAACATCTTCCTAAAAGGCGCGCTCAGGCGGCGCAGCTCAAGCGATCAGTTCTTGACGTCGTACAGCATCCCGGTAAGAGGAATCTTGACTTGTTCAATGTATCAAAACGTACACCCGTACCTTGATACTTGGGGAAGCTGGAGTGGTTGATCAGCGCTCAGCTCGTGCTTTGTGAGTCCAAGTTGAAGGAGGTGGGTCGCTAGAATGGACCTGAGTACGCGGGGCCCACTCGGATGTTGATGCGCTAGCGTGAGAGCAAGTATACCCAATATATATTGTCTTTTACTGATTTTGAACCATCGCGTAAGTCCATTGGTGGGAGTTACTCCGTATAAGTCGATGTAACAATTCTCCGTGTTGGGCGTTGCTTCTCTCGATGATGGAGCAGCTGACTGGCAGAATGATGACACTTGTCACCTGCGTATTCCCAGGAAGAATCAGAGGACAGTCGAAGTGGCGACAGTTTCCTACACTTTCAACTGAACATGGTCCACCTTTCTGGATCAGAAGGGCTAGGGCTCGTAGTATTTTAAATTCGTATTCCTACCGAATACAAGCAGATGGGCGAAACCAATGCAATGGGGGAACCGGTTGCGGTTCAAGGCTGGAGGACGCCTCATGTCCTTGTAAATCGGTCAAGCAGAGTGTAAGAGGCACTCGGGAAGGACGTTAGAATTTGAAGATAAACTTGAGCCGATGAACAGGGGCCAAACATCACCGGACCGGGCAATGCCGATAAGGCTTGATTTGTAAGTTTGACCTGAACGTCGAAAGCAGCAACAGCGATGGCCCCCCCGCCGTCGTCCTCAGCGACGACCTCGGTGCAAGTTGGTACGTGCCCGCCGTGCATGGCGTTGTTGGCGAACATTGAACGAGAAATTTCATGCAGCTGTCCGTATACGACCACCCACAAACCAGGATAACACTAATATTCCCGCTCGCTTCCAACGCTCTGTCCTTCACGCCAGTTCGTCTACTACCCTCGCCGTCGAGGCAACCTCAGGAGCCCCCACAAATACTGGTCCAGCATCCGCCGCGTCGTCTGCTGCAGGCGCAGCAGCAAAGAAGCAGGTTTTCACCTTCGACCAGGTCCATGGCCCACCCACGACGCAGCATGCCATGTTCACGTCCACCGCCCATCCGCTCATTTCGCGATTCGTAGAAGGCTTTAATTGCACGATACTAGCGTACGGCCAGACCAGTAGTGGCAAGACGCATACCATGACAGGCATTGACCTTGACGCCGACCCCTCTGATCCTAACAACGGAATGGGTATTATACCGAGGGCCGTGTCCACCATATTTTCGCGTTGCAGGCAGTTCAAGGAGGAGCGCGCCGGGTCCTGGACATTTAGCATCAAAGGGTCGTTCATCGAAATCTACAACGAGGACCTTATCGACTTGTTGAGTTTGGAAGAGTCGGGCGGAGGCCGACGCGAGGTTCAGATACGGGAGGACAAGGATGGTCATATTATTTGGGGTGGCCTGAGGGAGGTCACAGTGAAGAATCCCAACGAGGTCATGAGGTAGGCCTGCCGTCTTCCCTCGCAATATAATTCTCACAGCCGTCCAATAGCCTCATACGCAAAGGAACGTCCATACGAAGAACTAACGAAACAGACATGAATGCCCAGTCATCTCGTTCACACGCCATCTTTTCCCTCACTCTCACTCAGAAGAAGTTTACTGGCTCTGGCGCTCCACCTCGATCATCCTCACCCTTGCCTCCAAGTGGTCGCTCTCCGTCCCGTTTAGCTAGACCAGGCTCAGTATATCAAGGCGGTCCAGGTACCTCAAGGGTAGCATCCCCGACGTTTGGCAGGCCGTCTACACCTAGTTTTGCAGTTGCAATGGGCCGAGGCGGCCTACGACCTGCTAGTGCCCTCGGACACTCTGGAGACCGTTCCATGACATCAGCAGACGACGAAGGCGGCGAATGGATAACAATTACCTCGAAATTCCACTTGTCGATTTAGCCGGGTCTGAACGAGCAAGTTAAACCCTGTCACTCCCTGTCGCTTTTACTAACAATCTGCTTTTAGCTGAAACGTACCGCTGCGGCTGGCGAGCGTATCAAGGAAGGTATCTCAATCAACAGTGGTCTTTTGGCTCTGGGGAACGTAATTTCCGCACTCGGCGATCCAGGCCGCGCCAAATCGCATACAGCGACCCACATTCCTTACCGTGATTCTAAACTTACGCGACTCCTCCAAGACTCGCTCGGTGGTAATGCGCATACTCTTATGATTGCATGTGTTAGCGCAGCCGAGTACAACGCGGGGGAGACCATAAATACCCTCAAGTACGCGAATCGCGCCCGAAATATCAAGAATAGAGCTGTCTTGAACGAGAGGGAGGATGGTTGGGATGATGTTGAATGGTTGCAGGGCACCGTCACTCGTCTCAGGAGGGATCTCAAATCCTCAAGGAAGGCGGCGCTATACCCATCGATGCGCCGGCTGCTGCTGCTGCGGAGCCTGTGGAGGGTGCTGGAAAGAAGGTTCTTGCCCAAATGACTGAACTCCAGAACAACTACGAGGATCTCCGGGAAAAGTTCGTAGAGCGCACAGAGGAACTCACTCGGTTGCGGAGGGAGCTTGGAGAGAAACATCGTGGCAGTTCAGCCGGAGCCATCGGTGGCACCGCCAAGTACGAGGAGATTGTCGGACCGGTCATTGAGGAATACGAAAAGACCATCGCTGCCATGGAAGCCGAACTCAACCTCAACCGAGCAGCCCTTCGGCATACCAACGAAATGGTAGAGGAGAAGGAGGAAGAGCTTTCTGCCATCACCGAGAGGCATGCCGCAACGGAGCTTTATGTCGAAGAACTCCGGGCAAGAGTTGCAAAACTTACAGAGCGGGAGGCGTCTACCGAGGTTCGTGTCCGGCCTCCATCTCGTTTTCGTTTACTCACACATATTTTTAGGCCTACGTCCGTGACCTAGAAGAGAAGATGAAGTCGTACGACGAAACATCAATATCCTCCAGCGAATCTATGACCGACCTCAAACGTGAAGTCGCGCGATTTAGAGACACTGAAAGTCATTCCGCAAAATACATCGTCGATCTCGAGGCTCGTCTGGCTCGCTCGGACGAGTCAGTACTTGCACTACAGCAAACGGTCGAAAAGTACGAGAAGGAAGTAGAGCGTCGGAGAGATGAGGTTGAACTCTTACAATCTCGTCTTGAGACTCTGCGTCAGGATGGCGAGGGTTGGCGGTCTGATTTAGAGGAGCGGGAACGACGAGTACGCGAGCTGGAGGAGAAAATGGCGGAGTGGCAACAGATCCGCAAGGATGCGGGGGACGCCAGAGTGCGGCTGAATTCCGTGGCCGATGAAGTTGCCTCTGCCCGCCGGAGCCTCGAGGTTGATCTAAAAAGTACATCTGCTCCCCCCACACACGGAGCTGAACCCAGTTCAATCAAGCTGAATGGGGTACCTCTTCCCATCATAGAAGACGCGACTCCCACTTCTCCCGAGATACCAATCGCCGCGCAGCCCGACCCAGCTTTGCAACAACAGTTCTTGGCTCTCCAGGAAACTCACAACGCAACATTAGCCGATCTATCATCTGTGACTTCAAAGTACCGCGACGCTCTACGCGAGATTTCGGATCTTGCTGCTCAGATACAAGAAGCGAAACTTAGCAATGCTTCCGAGGTATCAGTCGACTCCCCCACGACCGAGCGATCCCTCGACCTACCAACTCCTAGCCCTGCACGAAGGCGCATGCCAAGTCATGGTCGTTTGCGGGAGCCCAGCGAGCCTCAATACAATGCCGCTGGGCGCCGCCTTTTTTTTCCGGCAAGCGGCCTCAACAGAATCGCTCCACTCGAGGTTTGTCTAGTACCTTGAGCATGCATCCTGTCCTACTAACAGAGCAGTTCTAGGTCGCTATCGCAATCGCAATCGCTTTCACAGGAGCTCTCCTCGGTTCACTCGCGCAAAACCTCTTCTTCAAGTCATAGCTCCTCCCATTCGCGCTCAGAATCGAATTCCACGTCCACATTAAATTCCTTGCTACTTGGAACGCGTCCCAATTTATCGATCTCTGTACCTAATGGAAATTCTGAACGCTCTGTCTCAAGTCTCGAGACAGAGATTATGCGTTTGCAAGAAGTGTTGAAAGAGCGGGAGTCGGAGATAATGGCTCTGGAGGCGTCACTCAAGCAGACGCAGGATGACAGGAGCACGGCCTCTTCTCCAGCTATCGTCACGCCCGCGGATGGGTCACCAGAAACGGTGCCTGCTAAAATGAACGGGCATCACGCTGAGGAGGCCCACCTCTCACCAAAGACCCTCAGCCACTTCAACCACATCCGCAAGAGCATGGAGCTCAATCACAATGGGCACGACGTAGTTGATCTCGGAGACTCAGAGTCTGAGAGAAACGACTCTTCAGTGACTTCTGACACGGACGAGTCCCTAGAACGGCTCAACGAGCTGATGTTGTGCGTGTGTTTTCTTTGATCGTCTATGGTCTCTTATATCTTCTCTAGGTCTATGGCGGCGAAAGAGTCTCAGCATCGTGAGATGGTTGAGGGTCTGAATGGCCAGCTCACGCAAGTGAAGCGTCAACACGACGAGTTGACTGCTTTGTCCCGCGATCAGGTACTGCTCATTTGGCCTATGTTTAGCATGTATTCATCTTTTTTAGGCCGTGAACATGTCTTCCGAGATGGCGAACCTCCGCAAGAGCTACGACCAGGATCTTGAAGCTCTCGAGGAGATGCGAAAGCACGAAGTCGAGCTGATGGAAGCCCTCGAAAAAGTCAACAAGGATCACGCTGCTGCCGTCGAGGACCTGCGTACAGAGCATGTCGAGGCGCTCAAGGCTAAGGAGGCCGAACTCGATGACCTGATGTCTCGCGTGAAGGAAGAGCATGAAGCCGCCGTTGGGTCGCTGCGCGAGGAGTTGGTCGTTGCGTCGGCGACTCTTGAACAGGTCCACCGGGATCACGAAGCTGCCTTTGGCAAGCTTCAAGCGGGCCACGAAGAGGCACTCGCTCGTCGGCTGCAGGAGGCCAGTGATATCCTGTCTCAGACCAAGGGCGAGCACGAAAGCGCCGTTCGTAAACTCGTCGCTGAGCACGAGGAGGTTCTCAAGCAAAAGGAGGCGGAGGCGTCTTCTGTCCTTCACAAGACGGAGGAGGATTACTACAACGTCTTGACCAAGCTTCGTGCCGACCATGCTACTGCACTGGAGAAGCAGGCTGCCGATGCTACTGCTACCTTGGACCGTATGAAGGAGGAACATGCAGGGGAACTTCGAATGTTGGAAATCTCTCGGGAGGGCTCACTTTCGGAATCGCACTCATCGCAGATGGTCGCACTGCAGAACCTGCAGGAGGAGCACACCGCCGCTACCAGTCGCAAGGAAGCCGCATTCGCCGAACAGCTCGAACGCTTGAAGTCGGAACATAGCCGTGTTTTATCAACCAAGGAGGAGGACTTGACTCTTCAACTCGACAGGGTCCGATCTGAGCACGAGGGCGTTTTGATGCGGCTGAAAGAGGAATGGCGAGTGGAAGGCGAGCGTCTTAACGCCACTGTTATCGCTGCCAAGGAGGAAGCTGCATCGGCGGCTTCTGCTAACAACGCCAACGCCAAGAGCGAGTTGGAAGCGGCCATTCAGCAAGCGAAGGAGCAGCACGCTGCTGTTCTAGAGGACATGGGACGCTGCAACGATGAGGAGATTGCGCAGTTGAAGGACGCTCACTCTGCTGCCCTGAAGGCTTCGATCGAGGATTCCGAGGCCAAGCTTCTGGCTCTGACGCAGACTCACACGGAGGAGACTGCCAGGCTAAAGGCGGAACATCAACAAGCTGTCGCGGACCTGAACACTACTATCGTCGCTATGCAAGAGGAACACCATTCCGCCCTCGAGCAAGCTCGGTTACGTGGAGAGCAGGCTCTAGCGGCCGAGAAGGAGACTGTGACTGCCCTCCTCGAGGATCTCAAACGCCAGAATGAGACAGAGTTGTCTACTCTTCGCAAAGATCATGAACTGCTGGTGGGGGAGGTCGAGGCCCACAAGATCGCCACTGATGAGTGGTCATTTTCTCGGGAGCAGACGCGCGAGAACCACGAGCAAGCCGCCGCGGAGAGCTCGAGGACTATTACGGGTCTACAAGAGCAGGTAGTAACGTTCGAGAATGAGCGAGACGAGTTGGCAGTAGAAGTTGCAAGGCTTCGGGCGGAACTGGACAACTTTAGGAACGAACAGTCTAAACTTATCCAGGAAGCGTCGAAGCGGGAGTCACTCGTCGGAGAGCTGGAGCGACATCGATCTGTTCTTGCAGAAATGCAGGATAACCTTCAAAAGGTCAAGGACGAGAAGGATACGCTGCAGGTGGAGAAAAGTCGCTCGGACACGCTTCTACGAGAACTGCAGGCCCAGCTGTCTCGTAGTGCATCGCCGCCTAATGGCCGACCGACACCAGACCGGTCTATTTCGTATTCGCGTGCGAACGGAATGTCACCAATGAAACTCCCACCTCCTACGCCACCACCGTCTGTCCCTCCTCCGCCCGCTCCTCGTGATGTTGGCGCCAGTATATCATCCACGACGTCGTCGGGCATGGGCTCGTCCACTTCATCACGGGAATCTCAAGTGGACTCCCCGTCAACGTCTGTTGCACCTGGCTCTGTCCTAACTGGGTCTGCACCTGACCTCAAAAAGATCGAAGCGCAGGCCAAGCTCCTTGACGAGCAGGAGGCGATGATCAAGACGCTCAACAAGCAGCTGACGCATTGCGAGAGTGATCTGCAGACGCATATGGATTTGGTTAGCACGCTTGAGACGTCCCTCGGTGATTCTGAGAAGAATTGTAAGTGTTCTTTACCTGATGTGAGGAAGTTGGTGTTGATTAGAGTGCTCTAGTGCGCAAGGCGCGGATGCACGCTACGGAGCTTGCTCGGGAGCGGGACACGCTGAATACCAAGTTGGAGGGTCTGCGGAACGAGCTGGCTGAGACTAAGCGGGAGGTGGTGAATGTGCGCAAGTCGATTGTGGAGGAGAAGCAGTCGTACGAGCAGAAACTGGACGAGGAGCGGAGAGCAAAGGAGCGGGCACGCCAGCAGCTGGACTCGCGGATGGACGAGCTGACGTCGAAGCGCAAGTCCAAGTTTGCATGTCTATGATTTTGGTTTGCTTTCTTGTTTTTTTCTGTCCCCATCTATTTCAGTGTACACATTCGTTGGATTTCTCGTCACTCTCGTTTACGGCTTACTCATGTCCCGTCCGCTCATTCGTAACCTTATTATTTCTTCGCGCTGTTTTACTATTATAGGTTGCTGTTAGCGATACCCCACTTTTTTACCTAGTTGTTTTTTTATGAAGATTATACCTCTCCCGTTATATGTAGGGGATATATATGTTAAGTACATGCTACGCGTTCGCTCTTAAATAAATGGAATCTGGATTGTAGAGTCTGCTGCCGCAAGTTCGAGCTGCCTTGAACGTTTGAACCCTGAACTTGACTCGACTCGCTCTATCTTGTCCTTCGGTGTTGTTTCGCCCAGGGATATTGTATCGGTCGTCGATCGCGCCTTCAACGGCCACTTTTAACATAGATTTTTCGCGGAATGTACTCAGTAGTATGTCGTCTATAATGCCATGTAAAGGTTTGAAGAGAATCGGCCAAGAACTCACTGAGATCTAGCCCGGAGAGGGGGTAAATCAGCTCTCTCGAGGTGAACACCTACCTAGCGTGGGTTCACACAATGGGGAGGCTCTCGGCTGAAGGTCATAGGTAGAATTAAGGTATATTATTGTTGTAGAGCTTTTTCCGGGGTAAAAATCGAGGAGGACCTCCATAGACAGTTGTTGCGCTGTCCAGACGTGACATCAATGCTCGTTGTGACCGATTGTGACAAAGCACCAAATCGTATTCTCTACGACGTTCCCCTTCGATTTTGACCCCGGAAAAAGCTCTACAACAATAATATACCTTAATTCTACCTATGGCCTTCAGCCGAGAGCGTCCCCATTGTGTGAACCCACGCTAGGTAGGTGTTCACCTCGAGAGAGCTGATTTACCCCCTCTCCGGGCTAGATCTCAGCGAGTTCTTGGCCGATTCTCTTCAAACCTTTACATGGCATTATCATAGACGACATACTACGGAGTACATTCCGCCAAAAATCTATGTCAAAAGTGGCCGTTGAAGGCGCGATCGACGACCGATACAATATCCCTGGGCGAAACAACACCAAAGGACAAAGTACGGATAAGTAAGGCAAGCAAGGCATCAAGTTTTTGATGGCTGGCTATTCTAGGATTTCGTCCTCTCACTAGCGCTACCCACTCAAAATTCATGATTTTTGCCTGTTTCTGCTGTGGCGCTTGATATGGAAGAAGGCGGGTTGTCCTGGACCTATATTGGGCAGGGGTGGCTGTTCCCGACAACCAATCGTTGAAAGTGTCGGGAACGTGCAAGGAGCGGAAACGCGATGCGCGACGCGTTCATTCTGTCAGCAGAATCAGTGCCTTGTCTTATGATTCGCATCCTCGCATGGGCTTAACGTCCAATACAGACATCCTGCTCCGAGGAGGATCGGATGTACCACCTGAGATGGTAGAGTACCTTACAGCACACGGAAAGATCATTGCTGAACTGATGATGATGCACTGTTGATCTGGTAGACTATATTATGTATTGCTATAATGCCTAATGCCTGTAATTATACACTATGCTATTCTGTTTGTACAATGTACTACTTCGAAGACCAAGTGCAGACAGGCAGCCGAGTTCCCAATTAGGCCACGGAGCTCGAGGCACCTTGCTTACAGCTCGATCTCAACTCGAAGACAAGGTACCAAATCCGTGTGTGAAGGGGAAAATTGTTTCCATTGACGCGCATCGGATCTATTTGTGGCGCGCTTATCCGAACCGAGGACTGCCGCGGTGTGGGGTCGGGTCAGGATGCCACGTGAGGGGAGGAAACCTTACCCCACACTCGTAATGAGTCCGCTCCGCTCCACGCAACAAATTATTTTCAACTTGCACTCTCACCACTAACACGATGGCAGCCAGTCTCGTCTCCCGGGCCCAGCCAGCGTTCCGAGCTCTTACCGCGCAGTCTATGCAGCGGCGGTTCATGTCGACACCGCGGACGCTGCCCGCGTTCTCTATGGAGGGCAAAGTTGGTCGTCGTCGCCTTGTTTCGCGAGGCAAGGTAATTGAGGTGCTGTCCTAGGTTTGTGTGGTCACCGGCGCCGCCCGCGGCCTGGGGAACGAGTTCTGCAAGGCAATGGTGCAGTCGTGCGTTTCCCATTTATGTATTGCTCCTGACGCGCTTTGACCTTGCTTACAGAGGGTGCAGTACACTGGCTATCGTGGATTTGAAGCAGGAAGAGGCGGACAACGCCGCGCAAGAGCTCTCTTCGTATGCCTGTTGTACGTGGCTTGTGCGCATGCTAATGCTGCTCGCTCACACCCGCGTCCTGCAGCGACGAGCGACCTGGCGCCGTCCGATGTCAACTTTATTGGCGTTGGATGCGACGTGTCGTCGGAAATCTCAGTGCAAAAGGCGTTCTCCGAGGTGATCAACACGTATGGCCGAGTAGACTCGGTCGTCGCTTCGGCTGGTAAATTCACCCGCCCCTCCATCCTGCTCGTGCTATGACTAAGCGTCGCCAGGTATCGTCGAAAACTACTCTGCCTTTGAGTGCGTCGCATGCTCCAAAACGTTTGATGTCCGAGTCTCTAACATTTTGCCCCGGCAGCTACCCGTTTGACCGCATAAAGCGGCTTTATGATATCAACGTGCACGGCGCGTTCTTCACTGCGCGCGAGGCAGCTCGGAACATGATACCCCAGGGCGGCGGCTCTATTGTTCTCGTGGCTAGTATGAGTGCCAATGTTAGTGGTCCTTTTTGCCCTGTCACTCCACTGCTAACGTTATTTCTTCCCAGATCATCAACATTCCCCAGGTTCGTATTGTGCCCCCCACATTTGTTCTCATCATAGATCTCTCTCCCACAGCCTCAAACCCCATATAACGCGTCGAAAGCTGGTACGCATCCATCCCGTGTTGTCGCCACTTACTCACTCCCCCCCAGCCGTGCGACACATGGCCTCGAGTTTAGCTGTCGAATGGGCAAAGAGCAACGTGAGGGTCAACTGTCTGAGCCCCGGGTACATGGCCACCAAGCTCACAAAGACGATCCTGGAACACGATCCAGAGTTGAAGGTCTGTCTTGTGCCTTTCATCACGGGGGCGCGGAGTTTAACGTCTCTAGGCCACATGGGAACGACTGACACCCATGGGCAGAATCGGAGATCCCGATGATTTGTCGGGTGCGATTGTCTACCTGGCGAGCGACGCTTCGAGATTTATGACTGGCTCGGAGATACGCGTGGATGGGGGATATTGCATTGTCTGAGCGCATTTTCTTTTGGATTTACATGATATAGAGGTACATTACGAGGGCGTTGTACTTGCGCGCGGGTCTGTCTTTAATAATGTCGATTGCTTTCATAGATCATTTCACTTGTTATTTGGCTTGAGGAGTGTTGGATTGGGCGGGAAGGAACGGGATTCCCCGAGATACACCTCAAGGCAATCCGCTGGGCCTCAACAACGGGGTCAGTTTTAAGCGTTAACGTCACTGAAGCAGACTGAAGCTGAAATGATTATGTTCCCCCCCAGAAGAATCTTGTCTGGGAGCTGAAATTCCCAGGGAGTGGGAGATCCCGGTACCGTTGAGGTGGGCAGTCCAAGTTCATATTTATCGCTCTAAACCGATTGCAGGTGCCCTATTAAAGTCGAAAGTAATACACTGTGCAAGTGTAAAATGCGCAAACATGCAAATATGGAACGAGACGCAAGTTGTTCTTGTTGGGCTGTTCCGAATGGGATGGCGGATTCCCTTTGCTTCGTCTGTGCCGATTGGGACGAAGGCCCACCTCCTGCGCAAGTGAAATCAGCCTACTATAAACGGAACTTGCGCGGCTTTATAGTCGGCTGACTACGGGGAGACTTACTTTTTCCAGGTCTTTGCTTTCTGAACGCTCCTTGTTCCGATGCCCCTGGACGTTTCATGCTCTCCGTATAAGGATACTAACTTGGCGGGTTAGGTCCAAATCCATGTACAATCTCACCTTAAAAAGTCAAGTGCGCAAGGCAGATAACGTCAGCTGAGATAGGGGCACACCATGCGCGGCGCGTTGTTCGCTTCCTTGCCTTTTTACCACCACCATCACCACCGTCGCCGCCTCATGTCCGGCAACACCAAGGACGGCGCAGCGGCGTCCACGTTCGAGTTCACCAAACGGAAACGCTGGGCGGATCTCCTCATCACGGAGTTAGCGGACACCATCATTATCGTTCTTTCCACGGACTGCAAGATTCTCTATTGTGGTACATCCGTCCATGAGCTCCTGGGCTGGCGGGATGCGGACTTGCTGAATCGGGACTTTGGCGATTTGATTTCTCGTGGGTGTCCTTGACTTGTTTTTGAGATTCTCAGAATAATTTGTTGAACAGCGGACGATGTGGACGCATTTCGAACAACGTTCCAAGCCGGAAGCGAGTTTATGGTGTACACCAAGCTCAAAACGAGAGAGCCGATGTACCCCTCCTCGCTGCTGTTTGAGATCAAGGCGCACCCGCAGATGTCGTTCATCATCGCGATGGCACGTCCCTATCCCAGCCGGAACGCTGCGATGTGAGCCTTTTTTAACGCCTCTCTACTTGCGCCATGTTAAACGTTCCGAAGGCTAAACACGTTCCTTGACCTCAAAGTGGAAAACGAGCGCCTCCAGCGGCGCTTGCGCGAGCTAACAGGAAATGCACCAGGAGCGGTGAATGTCTCGCCTGTGGTGTCGAACAGGTATCCACCGAATCCCGGACCGCTCCCTTTGTATACGTCAACGAGTCTCAGCGTGGGGCCTTATGACAATGACCATGCGCGGACGCCCGTGAGGAGCAGCTTTGATGGTGGTGGTGCTGTAAATGTTGGTCCTCCGACATCGCTTTATTCTACGAACACGCTGGCAGAGCATCTAGAGGAAGAAGATGGCTCGAAGAAGAAGAAGGTATGGTGATTTTTGTGTCGTGATTGTCTGCTGATGGAATTTTTTTTTGCAGGCTAAGAAAACGCATAGTTCAGACCAGTATGTCTGCGTGACGTGCGGTAGGACAGATTCACCAGAGTGGAGAAAGGGACCGTTGGGACCCAAGACATTGTGTAACGCTTGTGGGCTGCGATGGGCCAAGTCGGTTCGGAAGAGCGACGAGACATCCCATGCTGCCGCAGAGGGCGGCGAGATTGCTTTGACCTGATGATACTTGGATAGACGGACATTTTTTCTTGGAAGGGCTCATATTGTAAATTCGACTATTGCATAGCATATTCACGGTGTATTCACGAGCTTATTTACATGTATCAACACATTGTACATTGACGGACGCGTAGATATTGAATCAAGGACTCGCGAGGTGTTCATGACCCGATATGGAATGTGACCTTGACAACTTTCATCATCTCTGTTAACTCAAGCTTTTGTTTTAGGAGGAGCAGGCTGAACTCAACACGTAGTACGAAGGAAGTTGAGGCCACAAGTAGCAGTGACTTGCTCACTGTACTAAGGTATAGTTGAGGTATCATGACGGAGACAACTTTGCGAACGAGCGACAGCTCTGCCGCGCCGCCCACCGTCGGTCGGCGAGTTTTGGCGACCACGGCGGTACTGTTAGAAAATTAATACATTCATACGGAAAAACGCAGGGAACGACTGGGTTAACAAACGGCTTGCCGTTCCACGGCGTTACCCGCGTTATCGATCGCGGTCACCTTAACAGTGCCAGTGACCACCACCATGGCTGACATCTTTCCCCCAGAGATATTCGACACCATCTTGGACCACGTCTATCTCCTCGACGAAGAAGCGAAGTCCAATTACTACGCCCTGGACTGTAGCTTGCAGAGAGATTCTATCAAACCAGTAAAAACCCTCCTCCGCTGCTCCTTAGTCTGTCGATCATGGCTCCCCCGCACGCGTCTGCACACCTTCGATAGCATATATCTCCCACATTATGACCGCACTATCGGTGTCACGTTCGGGGCGCTCGTCGCGCATCCACTGTGTACGTTCCGCTCACACGTCCGCCGGCTGAGCCTCCAGGAAAGCTACAGCCACAACTTCCCTGGCGAGGGGTTTTGGATCAACAGTGTTCTCCCCCAACTTGCGCTCCTAACGCACGTCGAGGATGTATCCATATATAACGCGCATTTCACCAACGTGGCCGAAGAGGAATGGAGGGCGGGTCTGCCGCTTTTTGGTCCGCAGGTGAAGCGCTTGGACATGCAGTCTATGTATTTCGACAGGGTCAGCCGTATGTCGGAGCTCGTCTCTCGTTGTACGAATCTAGAGAGTCTTGCGCTAAGATATATCTTCCTGGACAACGACGTCGGGGCTGGTGCCCCTCAGGCTCAGGGCGATGACATGGTCATCACGACACCGTCATCGCGAATTCTGCAGTCTCTATCTCTACAATACGGAATCGCGATCAGCGCTGAGTTCTTGACGTGGCTTTGTGCTACTCCAGGCTCAATGAAGATTCTCACTGTTGAATTGGGATGTGTCAGTATTGAAGACGCGCATCATGTTGCCCGCTTTCTGTATGACATTGGCCAGTCGATTACTAGTCTAGCAATCGACTTCTGGGATACGTCTGATTCAAAGGATGGGCAAGGTGTGTGTGACGTCACCGGGTCTTTGTGCGCCCTCTGATTGCACCAAGATGCATTCTGTCGCGTCGCCGACTTGACGACTCTCACCAAGTTGGAGACGCTTCGATTTGGTTACGCGGGACGCGGGTTATTAGCGAAGCAAGTCCCGTCTATCCTTGCGAAACTCAATTCTCCTTGTCTCTTGAAGGAGATTCGATTTCATCTTATGATGGACAAGGCGGCTGATCTTGAAATGATTGATTGGGAGAACATCGTGCCGACGCTGAATGGTGCAGGTTATTCGGCCTCTGGAGGTGCTGTCGTTTGACGGGGCCATCGAGGAGGTGAATTTGGAGGAGGTGAAGACGTGGTTGCAGGAGCATGTTGGGGAGAGGTTGAATAGGAATGTTGAGATCAGATTTTACATGTTGTATTGAGAGAGAAATGATATTAATTAGGCAATATAAGTACATACACAATAGTACACTACTAGGATTTTCTAAACGCGTTGTGCAGTTGTTTGCACACGACTCTGGCATTCCGTCGCGTTCAACGAGAACTCAGTGGATCGGCCGACTTCCAGCCCAAATTCGCGTCTTCAGCGTCTTCCTGCCCAATATGGCATCTCAATTTTGTCCTTCAGGCTTCGTCCAGCGAGCTCTGAAGGAGTCTGTCTCTCTTTCAGGACAAGGAGTACCTTAGATGAGTTCACGCTCAGTATAGTGCATATCACCTTCACGTTGTTCGCAAGCTTACATGTATAGGTATCAACACTTTTTTACACCAGGTAATACATATACAGCTTCACGATTTAATGGGTGGCGGTAAGGGCTGCTTCGCCATCTGAGCCGTGGATGAGAGGAAGATATTGTAGTTGGTGCCATCACCCTTGAAAGGCGGTTAGTCCTCTGACGAAAGCTACTGAACTGGACGTACAATCATGGTCGTTGGGAATCCGGGATCGAACGGATGATGTCGTCGATAAATTTAATCTGCTCTGTGGACAGAGAGATGTCCAAAGCCTCCATGTTGTCTTTCAGATGCTCGACCTTGCGACCACCGATGATTGGGAATACGTTTGTCGTTTTCTGCATCACATACGCGATAGCGACTAGTTCCAAAAGCAATACAGCGACGAGATATCGGAATGCGAGAGGTCTTACCGGATGTGATATTCTTGACGCCGACTTCAGCAGCAACCTTCTCTAGAGCCCTAGACATCTTCACCTCTGCTTCGGAGCGCTCCCAAGGGCCATTCATCGTCCTCCCTCCCTCGCCGCTCTCCTTCCTTTTTTGTTCCTCCGCGTCCGTTCGCAGCTTCCCACCAGCCAACACACCCCACGGCGCGAGCGCCATGCCCTGCGCACGAGCCATCGGGATAATCTCTCGTTCGAAAGACCTATCGAGGACATTCCACAGGCCTTGGTATATGACGAAGGGCGTTTTTCCATGGTCCTTTGCGTACTGGTTCGCCTGCGATACGACCCATGCTGGGGTATCGGATATCCCGAGGTAGAGGACTTTTCCGGAGAGGACGAGGGCGTGCAGGTTGTCCATGACTTCCTCGATGGAGGTTTCGTAGTCCCACCAGTGCACGTAGAGGATGTCGACGTATGTGGTGCGAAGCTTTTTGAGCGACGCCTCGAGGGAGAGGTGCATGGATTTTGAACTGTTACCGACAAAGTTGACTTTCTGGGCAACCGAGTCGTCGCCACGGAAGTAGTTGATGGAGTACTACAATAATGCATTAGAAAATATGAGAGCACTAGGTCTTTAGCCGTATATACCTTTGTGGCAATGACAAGCTGATCACGAATTCCTCTCTTCTCGGCCCATTCACCGATGAACTGCTCAGAAGATTGGTCTTGGCTGAACGCACATGAGTTAATAATCATTGTCAGACAGAAAGGCTACGCACTAGCTGTTGGCCGTGTCGATAAAGTTGCCGCCAAGATCAAAGTACGCGTCCAGCAGCTTGAAACTAGCCTCCTTATCCATAGATCCCATAATATGATTCCACTTGTCCCCAATGCTCATCGCTCCCAGCTGGAGCGGTGACACACGTATCCCAGCGCGGGAGGACAAGACGCGGTAGATACCAAGTTTCGACGGGGGAGGGGAGCAGGTGCGAACAGAGACATGGTGATGCAAGTGTGAAAGCTCGTTGCGACGTACGGGCCCCTTTTTATAGAGAGGCTTTCAGCTTAGAAACAAGTCCTCTCACTAATCCGGAGGTTTGCCGGTTGCCGTAGGCGTCGAGTTCAACAGGTTCAAGTCCACGCCATTGAATTAGAATTTAGCACGGGAAAGTTCATAGCGTTGACAGAGGCATCGTTTAGAGTCTTCGCGTCTTTCTCCGCCCCGAGCACAAGCATTTTGAATCCCGCTTTGGATGGAGTCGGTCAGCAAAAGGAGATACGACTGTGATGGTCGGAGACGACTGATTGCGATAGGGTTAGGGTGCGTCCGTGCTCTGATTGCCTGCAGAATCCAGACCACTTTCATGTGCAGCTATCTTCGATGTTCGTGTGCGCGGATAGTGTTCCGTCGAGTGTGCGAAATGGGAGACGAATGTCGCTCACAGTCTTTCTCCAATTACTTCCGTGACTTGGACCAACGTGATAGCGGCGTAGCGCTTAGATCCGCCTATTGAGCTATCAATCCATATACTGACCAAATAGACAAACGATGGCTTACTTTTGGAACGAGCGAACACTGCCTTATCGGCATCAATAATCACGACAAGAGTCCTTGGTGAACAGTTGGCGTTCAAACTTCACAAGACTGGTCACACGCAATGATGGGAGTAAGGACGAGAGATGGGATTCATTGGTATGGCGAATTAACCGAGAAGTATGTAATTGGGCCCTTGTACTTCAAGTACAAGGGCCCGCAAGACTCTGGTCCAACGACTACGCGCCTCTCGCATCTAAGTTAAACGTTTAAACCACCGGCGTATACATTGTTGCGACGTACTTAATAATGGTCGGACCTGAGTGGGTTTACCGAGACGGAAGCGTTACGCGTCGTTTCGGCGTGCTCCATCGGAGCCAATATCCTCAACCTTAAACTTGTGTAGGAGATTGGTGAGTGCTGTGTTCAGTCAGCACACATCCGAGGAGCCGTCGCATCTGTTTGAGTCACAGTCTTCTAGCCTGGAGATGATTGAAGCGATGCTGAGGATGTCAGAAATCTTGCATACCATGATTATCCGGATACTTGCAACTTTTTTTATGGTGACTGGTCACTGGTGAAGCCTGGAGGAGGAGGTGATAGACTGTTAGGGAAGGAAGCCTAGCCAAACAAGGACCAAGATCTGGCCCTTATGGGTTCTCACCAAGTGAGCGTCCATTAGTCCTATGCTTCCGCAAAAAAAAAAAAAAAAAAAAAAGATCTGGCCCTTATCTTATCTCCCATTTCCACAGTCGCCTCCCATCTCCACACATTGTGTCCACTGCTCCCATTTCGGTGGCTGTGATCCGTTTGAAGCTCTCTCTCTCGAGCGGTCAGTTCGCATATGCTGACTCAAACATGCTTCTATCTATACGATGACTGAGCGGTCGCGTGCTCCACCTTCCCATGTTGGAGGACCTTCGACGCCCTAGTATTCAACCGGCTAGTCATCTGCTTCGGCCACCTGCGGATTAGTTTTAGCTCTACAGCTAATTATGGAAATCTCCATAATATAAAAGGCCACTGGCAAAAGGGCGCAGACAGCACTCCCTTGCCCCCCATGTCTCTCTTTCGCACCTGCTGCCGCACCACCCTCGAAGCTCGGTATCTACCGCGTATTGGCGTCGCGCGCTGGAGTGCGCGTGTCGCCGCTCCAACTCGGCGCGATGAGTATTGGCGATAAATGGAACCATGTCATGGGCTCCATGGACAAGGAAGCTAGTTTCAAGCTGTTGGACGCGTACTTTGACCTTGGCGGCAACTTTATCGACACGTCCAACAACTAGTGCGTAGCCCCTCTGTCTGACAATGATTATTAACTCATGTGCGTTCAGCCAAGACCAATCCTCTGAGCAGTTCATCGGTGAATGGGCCGAGAAGAGAGGAATTCGTGATCAGCTTGTCATTGCCACAAAGGTATATACGGCTAAAGACCCGGTGCTCTCATATTTTCTAAATGCATTATTGTAGTACTCCATCAACTACTTCCGTGGCGACGACTCGGTTGCCCAGAAAGTCAACTTTGTCGGTAACAGTTCAAAGTCCATGCACCTCTCCCTCGAGGCGTCGCTCAAAAAGCTTCGCACCACATACGTCGACATCCTCTACGTGCACTGGTGGGACTACGAAACCTCCATCGAGGAAGTCATGGACAACCTGCACGCCCTTGTCCTCTCCGGAAAAGTCCTCTACCTCGGGATATCCGATAGCCCAGCATGGGTCGTGTCCCAGGCGAACCAATACGCCAAAGACCACGGAAAAACACCTTTCGTTATCTACCAAGGCCTGTGGAATGTCCTCAACAGGTCTTTCGAACGAGAGATTATCCCGATGGCGCGTGCACAGGGCATGGCGCTCGCGCCGTGGAGCGTGCTGGCTAGTGGGAAGCTGCGAACGGACGCGGAGGAACAAAAAAAGGAAGGAGAGCGGCGAGGGAGGCAGGACCATGAATGGCCCTTGGGAGCGCTCCGAAGCAGAGGTGAAGATGTCTAGGGCCCTGGAGAAGGTTGCTGCTGAGGTCGGCGTCAAGAATATCACATCCGGTAAGAAGTTCCGCATTCAGATTTTGGGCGTTTACTGATGTCTTTGCGATAGTCGCTATCGCGTATGTTATGCACAAAACTACGAACGTGTTCCCGATCATCGGGGGCCGCAAGGTCGAGCACCTGAAGGACAACATTGAGGCATTGGATATCTCTCTATCCCCAGAGCAGATCAAGTATCTTGATGGTATCAACCCATTCGATCCCGGATTCCCGACCACGATGATTGTATGTCTTGACTATTCTCAGGTTCCGTTGCAACAAAAACTGACCGGCGTGTAGGGCGACGGTACTGATTACAACCGTTTCATGTCTTCAACGGCTCGAATGGCGAAGCAGCCTTTGGCACCACCCATTAAATCTTGAGTCAGCATACTTAGCCCGTAGTACGTATCATCTAGTCAAGGCGTACGAAAAATGTTCATACGTATGTGTAAATCCTTATCTATATGCTATGAAAGGTTGCGTTTTTATAGTGAGTGTTATTGAGTCTGCACCCATCCCCTTGATCTCCGCGCCTTGGCTCTCAGTATCATATTCGGCGTTGTACGAAATGCGAAGACGTTGATGGTGATAGAATCCCGTTCTGTTCTGTCGAATCTGAATTGCTTCTTCGCGGCTTGAATATGGTTTCAATAATCCTCCTCTTCACCACTCGTACTTCTTTCCTGTGCGTCTTCCTGTTTTCAGATATCGCCGTGTCGCACTACTTCGACGCTGGCTTCTGAACACCATATGTATCTCACACTTTCCTCCTCATATGCAGAAATTCTACAAAACTTGGTAAGCTCTGCATTGCTTTCTCGTCGCGAGCTGCATGAATCAACTGTCATATAACGTACACAAGGATTTAGATATAGCGACATTTTTATACACCTAGCGCGTGGCTGCGTGTCAAGCAAGTCAAGCTCTCAAGGTTAAGGGTGGAGCCAAAGGTTGCTTCGCCATCTGAGCTGCTGACGCAAGGAAACGGTTATAATACGTGCCATCGCCCTTGAAAATGGTTAGTTCTAGCGCTAATTCCTGAGAGTAAGCCAGACATACAATCAAGGTAGACGGGAATCCGGATCGAATGGGTTGATAACCATCAAGATATTTGATCTGCTCTGGGAAGAGAGATGTCCAAAGCCTCCATGTTGTCCTTCAGATGCTCGACCTTGCGACCACCGATGATCGGGAACACATTCGTAGTTTTGTGCATAACATACGCGATAGCGACTATCGCAAAGACATCAGTAAACGCCCGAATCTGAGAACAAGAATTCTTACCGGACGTCAAATTCCTGACGCCAACCTCGCAGCGACCTTCTCCAATGCCCTGGACATCTTCACTTCTTCTTCGGTGCGCTCCGAGGGACCTACTCCCGCCGTCACCATCCTGCTTCCGCTTTTGATCCTCCGCATCTGATCTCAGTTTCCCCAGCCAACACACTCCACGGCGCGAGCGCCATGCCCTGCGCACGCGCCATCGGGATAATCTCGCGCTCGAAAGACCTGTCGAGGACATTCCACAAGCCTTGGTAGATAACGAAGGGCGTTTTTCCGTGGTCTTTTGGCGTATTGGTTTGCCTGGGATACGACCCATGCAGGCGTGTCGGAGATACCGAGGTAAAGGACTTTGCTGAGAGCACGAGGGCGTGCAGGCTGTTCATGACTTCCTCAATGGACGTCTCGAAGTCCCAATAGTGCACGTATAGGATGTCGACGTATGTTGTGCGAAGCTTTTTGAGCGACGCCTCGAGGGAGAGGTGCATCGATTTAGTGCTGTTACCGACAAAATTGACTTTCTGGGCAACGGAGTCGTCACCAAGGAAGTAGTTGATGGAGTACTACAAAAATGCATAGAAAGATATGATAGCACCAGGTCTTTGGCTGTACATACCTTCGTGGAAATGACAAGCTGATCACGAATTCCTCTCTTCTCGGCCCATTCACCGATGAACTGCTCAGAAGATTGGTTTTGGCTGAACGCCACATGAGTTACTAATCATTTCTCAGACAACAAGGGTACGCACTAGTTGTTCGCTGTGTCGATAAAATTGCCACCAAGGTCAAAGTACGCATTCAACAGCTTGAAACTGGCCTCCTTGTCCATGGATCCCATGAAGAAGTTCCATTTATCACGATACTCATCGCGCCCAGCTGCAGCGGCGACACGCGCACTCCCGCGCGGGAGGACAAGACGCGGTAGATACCGAGCTTCGACGGTGGAGGTGGAGCAGGCGCGAACAGAGACATAGACGTGGGGGGATGAGTTCTGCTAGGAATGCAATGTTTCCGCGCCCTTTGCAAGTGGCCTGTTATATTATGGAGGTTGCATAATTAGGTCCAGAATTGAACTGTTCTGAGTCCGTTTCACTGACATGGGAAAACGGGTTCAGTAATGTAATGCAATCGACACGAATATATTTCACAGCGCACATAGTCAGCATATGCGAACTGACGGTATAAGGTTCAGCATATAGGCAGTCACCGACTGAGAGTTAACATGAGACCAGGCTGAGTGAAGATGGGAGCTAGAAAGCAAGAGAGATAAGATAAGAATATTTGAGATGTGATTCCTTGTTTGGCTAGGTTT
>JADNRX010000357.1:0-55632 GCA_015501595.1 Hymenopellis radicata
CTGCTCGTACGCTGCACGTCGACGCCACCGTCTGAGAGCGCGTACTACGAGTTGTACCATCACGGAAAATGACGGATTGAAGGAGTAAGAGAAGGTCTTATTGATAGGTGTCGCGCTCGTTGCTCAGCTAGGTGACAGGGAAGGAGGAAGAGACTCGACACTGGCCTCGGACCGGTTACCCGAAGTACACACCGTCCGTCCCAGCTGTCGTTCACGCAAGTTGAATGGCATCTGATAGTTGAACAGGACTAGGGTTTTTAGTCGAACTTGTCTTTCGTTGACTTTAGGCCTCGTTGTATTGGAAGGAAGGATTACATGGTTCGGTCCCATCAGGAACGCCGGCAGACACGCGACACATGTCATCGGACTAGACAAATCACACCAAGACTCTACAGTAACACTCTCATCATGCTGAGGGGACACTTTCGTCGTCTTACTCGCCCTGACCCCTTTCTGCTGCTGCTGCTTCTTACTGGTGCCGTTGACAGCTCCGATTAGTTCCGAGCGTAACCGGTAATTCAATATTTTTAGATGATCGCGCCATCGCGCCTATTGGAACAACGGCTTGGTGTTGTCTTCGTGACAGCAGTGTCGTGGATATCGATGGCAAGACTCCAGATTTATCGTCCTCGCTTCCGGGACGTCGACGTCGACATGGGCAGGCCTTGAAATCTCTGGCTATGTTCTGGGCTTTCAGACAACGGCTATCGGCTGACTTTACCACGACTCGCGCTCCGATAGTCTGCCTTGACGGCTTTAACCAGGTTCAACACGTACTGGTACGTCTTGTCAATGTTGGCGAATTTGTACCCACGCTAATGTAGCCATTAGCGCATCTAACCATTTCCCCACGACCGCAGTGAGTCTTGTGCGACAGCTGGCTTGGTAAGACGTCTTTCACTTGTCGATGCTTGACTCTGACTGATTTGTTTATAGCAGCTTGGCTGTGACTTTGTCGCCCGTTGCCTTCAACGAGTTCTCTAGGGCACGTCCGTATGTCAATGTTGCCGACATCTTGGTTGACTAACCGTTCATCTAGTCCTTCATCCTCGCGCCTCACTCTTCCAACGATGTACGTCTCGTCTCACTGTTTAAACTACTTGGTTCTACCTAGACTGTTAGTTTACATCAACACTGGATTTATCACTTAGCTGCGTGCCGGTGAATGTTGACTTGCCTTCGCACCGGGGTCAACTGCATGTCTACGTGATGGCACTGTGTATCACGGACCGTTCAACTCTCTCTTTGTACTCCCGCCGGTCGAGGCCAAGGACGTCAACACATGAGTGACCGAGAAATGGCTGCCATTAGCGTAGCCGCTATAGCCAAGGAGTATCGGGTTCAGCCCCATCTTGGTGAGCTGCTCCTGCCAGCGGTCTTGCCCATACAATTTGGTCTTATCGTGCTTTACAGATTACCGCGCTGTGTCTACTATCAACGGCTGGTCGGTGCTGCAACATTTAGTCAATCCCCGTATACTCATTTCCTCTGGAGACCCCTTGGGAAGGGATTAGGACGAATCTAGGAGCTTGTCTTCGTTGTCGGTGAATCGTTCAGCCAGGACAAAGGATCTGTCGCCATCCCAATTGGATCCTAAAGCACGGAGAAGAGCTTGATTTGTACACGGGCGAAGTGAAGGCTAGTTTCCTATTTCTTCTCCCGGCCTTTCCGTACTCACGTTTGTTTAGACACCCAATGCTCCTGGACGATATATCGGATATTGGTGCTTGAAGAACTCGATTTTCCACCTGTCGGAGCAAGCATCTGGATTGAGTGAGTTCTTTTTCTTTTCCTACTTGAAAGTTGTCTAATGAGAGTGCAAGTATTACCGTCGCTGAACACCACAACGTTGGCAGTGGTGAATGTAACCTACCGTCTTCGATGTTGTCGTCTTCCGTCATTGTCGACCACCGTCGCCGTCACTGCTGCTTCTAGGTTGACTAGCTCCGATGTCATCTCCCTTGACGGGTCCGAAGGTTCGTTCGTGGTCCGTCGTCTGAGGATTGGAGGATGGACGTGTGAACGCTCCTCCAGCCTCGTCCACTCGTGAAGAAGTACCTGGTCGTCGTGGATATCCCGGTTACATGTATATAGATTTGTCGGCCATCTTCGAAATGGATCCATCACCCAGATTCCCATTCTGCCCATGCGTGCGTTACCTGGACGTGAGCACAGGGCACGGCTGGAGTGTGTGTTTGAGTGTGTCGATCCATTGAGTAAACAACAAACCCACTCGGTGCCGAGCCAAGTGGAGACGACATTCGCGTTACTGAAGCGGTCAGCTCAAGGTGGATGCGGGGACTGTGGGACGTATCGTCTCTTCAACCGAGCAAGTGAGGCACGCGGTCTTGGAAGCACGGCCTGCGGATATCCCAGCTTTCAAGGTCAAGGTGCTGGATGGGTTGATTATGAAGGAGGACGTGATGCGTAGAGCGGTGTCCAAGTCGGAAGCCAGTCTGATCACGGGCATGCTTGCCACATTGGTTCCTGATGTGTGATGCAGGAGCTGGTCGAACCTATCGTCCAGTCCCCGTTCGAGGTAATCAAGGCGTATCTGCGCGTCGTGGACAATACAAAGCAGTAGAGGGTATGGGGACTCGTTGCAGCTGGATGTCAAGACACTGGTGGATCTGGCTGAGAAGGTTCCTCTGTCGCTAGGAGGAGGCAAGCTGGACAATGCGAGTCCAGATGGCGAAGATGCAGAGACGGTGAAGCGCATTCTGCGTACACCATCAGGACTCTTCCTCTCCGAGGAGGGATACTATGGACCTCATCGACGGATCGCGTGGGGACAGCGAAAGGAATACACGAAGCTCTATGGGATGATTGTGACGCGTCTGAAAAGGTTTCGACGGAGGAAGTCGCCCAACAAAGACGACGACGCCGGGACTGGTCAATTAATGAAGGGTCGTCTAAGACTTGTGCCAGATTGAATGGACCCGACATTCCTCACATGCCTTCTTCCTAAAGATCACTTCCGGAATGGAGATAGAGACTCATCCATTGGCTTACTTCGTCCTCCCCAGTGACCGCGCGCAGGGTACTTCCGCTAGAAAGGCAAAGAAACTGAGTTCGTGTTTGCATACCGATGAACTGACCTTGGGGCCCTCGTCCATTCGAGGTGCGCCCTTCAACATTTCGCGCTCTCCTTACATTGACCATATTTACTAGCCAGACCCAATCTTGGAAACATTCTCAAAATCAACCCTTGTTTCGCCTGCGACCGCCGACTGATCCCATACGCCCGCTCTTTTCCCGACAACCATGGGGCGCGACATGTCTCGCGACGTCGGGATTTTTTCGGCGTACTTGGTCGACTGCCCCGTATCTCAAAGGATAATACTACAGACACGCCGAATACAACACGTGAAGGCTGTAGAGCGCATTGTTATTGTCTGGTGGGTCTTTTGAATTTCAGAATTTCCACTATTTCTGGCAAAACTCATTGTGTCCTTTAGATGAATATCCGCCCTTGATTCGTCTTCTTAATAGGCATAGCGGAGAAAGTAAGTGAGGGGGTATGCCATGGTTATGCTGCTCGGCTGAATGTCGCGCCCGTTAGATGTCGGACGAGTCTCGGGATGGCGTTGGGCGGGATGATAGGCTTGTGTGTGATTTCGGCGTGCTTTGGCAGATAGATCAAAGGTTTGTAGGCCAAGCAATACTCTTGTTGAACATGGGGTCCACCGACTCGTTGTTGAATGGTATCTCAAACATAATTGGACCGAAGGAATCGGAGAAAACTGTACCATAAACAATTAAGGATTGAGAATCTCCATCAGCAAACAATGTATGGTCAGAAGGGAGCAGTGGCGAAGGCTGTCAGTGGCTCGCGTTCAAGTTCCTCGCGACACCCTTCTGAGTAGAGCGAGAACATCTGCGTGCATTTATCATCCTAACAAGAATCCTTCAGTCCTCTGAGATGAGCCTCAGGTTACACTGAAGGCGCGCCCGACGCGCGCAACGAACCGAACACTGTCTAAATCGGTCTAAACACCGGCGTCGAGAAGAACAAGATGATCATGACCGGAAACGTCATGATCAAGAAGATTAAGAAGAAGAACCCGAAAGGGGTCAGGGCGAGTAAGACGACGAAAGGGTGGCCTCCATCATGCTCATCCTCGGCCTTGTCCTCTCCTCAGCTATGTACGTCCGGATCACCTCGACGCCAACGAAAACGCGAAAGGACCGTCAATATATCAGATATACCTCCAGACCTGTGTCATGAACACACCAGGACCAAAAAAGCGGTGTCGACAAGGTGTCGAGGTGTCTACTGGGTGCAGACCACGTCCTTTTGGGAGTTGGATCCGACGGTTTGCTACTTTGGATTCTACGTAGAAAATGGTTTTACTGGTGAATATCCTGTGCGAATTAGCAGGCGTCTGACCCTCTAATGTTGCCACATTTAGTGCCGACCCCGAAAAGTTGAAGAAATATTACTGTTAGCTTCACGAAGCGTCAAGGTCTCACCGGGCCGCGGATGTCTGGAGCGTGATCTTCTCAGATGACTGCATTCCTAGTCAAGCGGTTCTGAGGATTATTATCAATACCTGCCTCAGAGTCAACTACCACCATGGACGGAGCTGTACGTTCAGCGTATTCCCTGTTGTCTGACGCAACGACGGTGCCCTTGGCCTCTTTCGAGCGCGTCGACATCAGAGCAATCCGTATCGGCCATGCTGAAGAGATAGAGATTGATATCGTGGCCCACGCGAATCATTTCATCGTTGTTGTTGATGGAGGAGGGAGCCTTATGGCGGGGACAGAGAGCGCCAAAATAACTACTCTCGATTCATTTGGGTGGTCAAAGGACGACCGCGTTGGGCGTCACTGTAAACTGGTCGGAGGTCCGGAGGGCTTGACGGTCCTCTTTGTCTCTGACAAGGTCGTCAATTCGGGCATGGTACGTTACCGTCTGTTCAGGTCTTTCGCGACTAAAGATCCATGAAGCCTAACGAGGGTGCCAGCGAGCTGCCAAAGCAGATCATCAACGGATACGCTGCTGCACAGCCTAGGGATTACCGGCCTACCATATACTGCAAGCTTGCATCTCTTACGAGGCTTTCTATGCCAGACTCGGACGCGACCCGTGGCTGGAATGTCAACCTGGAGATCCTACCACCCGGGATGAAATCTTCGGACGCACATGCACATTCGCTAGATGACGAGCTCGTTCTGATATTAAAAGGAGCGGTGCGGTATTGGAATCATGGAGAAAACGTGCGCTTGAAGCCTGGGGATTGTGTAGCGTGGACAGCCGGGACTGGAAGGGCGCATACACTGATCAACGACGGTCTCTCACACTCAAATGAAGGTATCGACTACCATTCAGGTGTGACCATGTGCGATACTCATGTTGCTTTACAGGTGAAGACTTTGTGTATCTCGTCTTTGGGGAGAACCACCAGAGCGACAAACTCTTCTACCCAGATCTGCCGCATAATGTACGAGAGGAGCGGAGATGGGTCCTCGGAAAGCCAGATTTGCCATGGGGGAATGCTCCGAAGGGTCCGGAGTACCCCATAATTACATCGTAGTTGAAAAATTGTGTTCCTGAAGGCCACGGCGAGTAAATTTCCTTGCCAATATCGAGTGCGTTGTTGTATGCGTCGTTCTCCAGAACTGGGATGATATTCTCCGGCTCTGAGTCACTGGTCGCAAGGGAAGCTTTCTCCCAAGTGTCATAGATAATCGGCCACAGGAGTCCCGGCCGGAAAAATTGCATCTGCGCCACATTCTCCTATCCGATATGGTGTAACGGCTAACATTGGCGCCTTTCACACTGGGATACGCGCTAGCTCGGGGTTCGATTCCCCGTATCGGAATGGCGTCGATAGTTGCCAAGACAAACATTTTACTGAATTCTGAAAGAACACTGATCGAAGACTCGTCGCTCGAGCCTCGCGCATGCGAGGCTCCCTTCGAAAGCTTGCGAGTAGTGTGCTTCTCCCGATTCACTCACTGCACTTCATTGCAGAGAGAGTCGAAACCTATAGTATCATTCAGAAGTGGCGCAACATTCATCAAGTCGACTGCTGTCTACTTCTTCCCGTTTTCGCCTCATTACGGTTACTCCTTGCCACGCGCACGCGTATGTACGTATTCAGCAATCCCGGCTTCAACATATTAGAAACGTGTGTTTGAGCATCTTCAATCACGTTGAGTGTCCAAGGGAAGGAAGAGAAGAAAGAAGAAAGAACCCAAGATGCAATGTATCCTGGGGGTTTCGGGGGAGAGGTCTTCGCTTGCGCTGGAAAGCCGAACGAGATGGCAGTTAGATGGAGGAAAACAGGATGGTCACGTGGTGGACCGCGATGACCGCTCGCTCGAGCTGGATGTGCTGAGAACAGGCAAGCGGAGAGCTCTGGTGAAGGCCGGATGGATCCAGACACGAAAAATGTACGATCGACGAGTCTCTGAGCTCCGACGAGGATGAGAGTTTGGGGCAAGAGAATGAGACGGCACAAGAATTGTGGGGGCGAATCCAGTAATTACTATATACGGACGTGTCAAGCTACCGAAATGGACGCGTTTCTTCTTTAGCTTCGCCCTGCACTCTCTCAGTGCAGGCGAGAGTGGTCCAGCATCGTCAAGATGGATCGTCCTGACAATGGTCCTGCCCCAGTGTGGCCAGATGATGTGCCTGCGCATTCTCTGCCTCAGACGGCCCCGCTATCATTCGCAGAAGCCAGCTCGGACGTCGATCTACCAGGCCCGGAGCCCAACCAGCCTTTACCCTCCTTGCCGCTTGAACGGGAGACAAAGCAGCAACGGTCGTCCGGTATAGACTGGATAATCCCAATCATCGACAAGGTGGTGCTTCTCCTTCCACGCTACGACGCGCTCATTTGACTACTGGCAGCCCCATCGCGTGAAGACGGTCGGAGAACGCCTCCAGCCGACGCTCAGCACGGCGGAAGCGGAGAAGGTCAAGTATGCTTTCAGAGCCAGGACGACGGGATACGCGCTCAACATCGCTATCGGTATGTATGACTCTTCGTGTTAGCCGACGCGACGAACTAACGAAACGCCACTGCTTATGATAGGCATGCAAGTCATGCTAGGCGCACTGACGACAGGCATCTCTGCTGCTACATCAGGCAAAAGCGTTAGTTTCTCCGTAGCTTGGCACCTTCCACTCACCTACTCTTGGGTTCCAGACTTCCATCGCTATATGCATCCTTGGTTCTCATGCTCCTCATCTGCTATCGCGTTCTTCGCTCACCTCGTATCCTAGGTGGAATCTCCACAATGGTCGCATCCTACCTCGCGCGCGCCCGCGGCTCAAACGAACCAGAGCTCTCGATTACACGCGTAAAGGACCTGGAACAGTTCATCCGCGAATGCCAGGCGTTTCAGATGGACCATGGCCACTGTGCGGGGAACGAGTTTGATTCGGATCTGGAGTCACTGCGGAGACGATTCGAAGAGCTGTTGGGGAACGCTAACGGCTAAGTGTCACGCATACTACTTTTCCTTGGCTGATCACAAGCGGCACTAGAGAGCGTAAATTGGCCACACCAGTGTAGAAGGTTTAAATGCACACTCGGCGGCGGAGACAGAATTCCAGAGGAATTCAATCAGATTTCGGACTCTTCACTCCTTCGCTCTTGCTCTGTATGGTATGGCTAAGTAGTACACTGAATAATTTTCTGTCCTTTCCTATAGTACCCTTCGAACGATAGAATAGTATGTGTGTGTAATGATCGTCCTTTGCAACTAGAATGACCTCTCAGCATGAGGGACTTGACTTGTCGCTGCTGTCGAGGCGCGTAAGCGCTTGGATTCTGTTATCCGTCGGGCTGTTGGATCCTAATGCGTACGGCACCAGTAGTGTAACACAGGCTCCCGCATTAAGGATTTCACGAAACGGATTCTCACATTTTCATTTAATGTAACCTACTCTACATAATCAACCTCTTATAGACCAAAATGGATGGCAGCGCACAATTAATCTTCGTCCGACTCTGTATCATACCCATCATCATCCCTCGCACCATTCTCCATGCTCGTCCTTCTACTGCCCCCATCCATCTCAACAATCAACTGCCCCCCACCGTCCTTCAAACACGGTACCTCACCAAGCCTCACATTCGCCTTCCACGCCACCTCCGCCCGTGGGTACGATGACAACAGCTTAAAGCCCCACCACTCCCTCTCCCCGCCCATTTCCCCAATAACACTCTCCACATCTCCACCTTTCGGAGACGCCGCTGGGTCAGCTGAAGCCGCATACTCCGCCGGAATAAACTCCTTGTCCACAAACGCATACAATTGTGATAGCGTTGCCTCCGGACTAAACCGCCGCATGAGGCGCGACCCATTCGGAAGGCGTATCGCGATACGCAGTTTGTCCGAGGAAGTCTCAGCAGGTACGAGGGCTTGTCGAGCCCAGCGCCTCCAGACCATGCGCTCCTTTACCAGTCGCTCGCGTTCCTCCACTGCACGCTGTCTTTCTAACTCTTCTGCCTCCGCACGCCGCGCTTCTGCTTGTCGCTCTGCTTCAGCGGCCTTTTCCTGCGCCATCTTGGCTCGGATACGGTCTGTGTCGCGACGTGCGGCGTCCTGGAAAGCTTGGTCCTGTTGTTGACGCAGCATACGGTCACGTTCTATAGCGCGCTGGGAGTCGACAAGGCGTTGCAAGTAAGGCTGAACACGTGGGAGAAGGTTGCTCGTTAGATGTTCAACGAGTTTGGTTGGCGAAGTGTTGCTGGCGCCCTGATGACGAGAAAGGACAGTCAAAGTGGGCGACTGGGAAGACGAGGAACGAGTGGGTTGATTCGACACAAAGGCAACAAATGGATATGTCGTGGCTTGCAGTTTTTCAGAGGCTGTGTATGGTTCCAAGTCGCGGACATCGCCTCCCCAGACGATGAAGTTGCTGTCAACGAGCAGATTGACGAATGTGGGGTCTGTGAGTGTAGTGCTGTAAAATTCATTTAGCTAGGGTTACCGGAATGTGAGATTGAACTGACCGCTTGAACTCGGCGTCATCGTCGTGTTCTTCACTGACAAGGATGACGCATCCGACTCTATTTTCCTTCTGGCAACGCCTCAAGGTGTCTTCATAGGTGCCTACAACAAAGTTGGGCAGATGCTTTTGAGGCTGAGCTCCTCGGGCGGTCAGACCAGAAGAGGATGGTCCTGCAATACCGGAGGCGACAGCAGATGATGCACTTCCGATGCACACTGCGCCGGTCTCCTCTTCTAGCTCGCGTATCCAGCTGTCGATGCCTCGGGAGGTGGCTCGAGTAGGACGTAACGGCCGGTAAAAGTTGAGAGACAGGAAGGGAATGTGGGGGATAGGTATCCGCAAAACAGAGAATATGAAGCGGAATATAGAGGAGAGTAGCTGGAAAGGATAGCTGATGATTGATATCAAAGCTGAAGGACGTGGATTTGAGGGGAATTCGTTGACATTTCTCTACAAGAGGTTAGCTTGGACAAGCTAACAGAGGGAAAGCATTACCTGACTCCAGTCTTGTGTCTCGCCTTGGGCAGAGTCATTGACTTCAAAGTGTTCCATTTGCCTTGTGGGCGGGGAATGAGAAGGACCTGTACCAAATATCATGTCCGCTGCTTGCTGTTGTGCTGTTAGAACCGAGTAAAGCGAGCGAGCGAGGGTGAACAGTCATACCTGAACGTCCCAGTCAACGCTAGAGAGCACCCAATAGAGACGTCGTCGTCGCCGCCATTGGTGAGATCCCTGAGTTGGTTGAGCGCCTCAAGTTGTGTCGGAGTCAGACTGTCCATGGTATGAGACCACAATTAGCCTTGAACGCGTTCAAGGCGTGCAGTACGACGAGTAATGCAGAATTAAAGCAGAAATGACGCTGGTAGACGACGAGCACAACGGCGGGAACGTGCTGGAGATGATGGTGGTCCGGAAGAAACCTGTGTACCTAACCCTAACCCAATCTTGACACGTTCTCTCTCTTCGCATCCATCACCTCGTAAAATGGCAAGCTCATATATTCTGCATTTTATTCGATTTTTACCATTATCCAGGTCGTCCTAGCAGCGTCGATATGCACAAAAGGCGGCAAAGGTGAGCCGCTGTGCGCATCCCTGCCCGACGTCGACTAAAGTAGGCCTTTTCAGCGGTCGTTTCCCGCCAATTCCGCGATATGTCACGGACGAGAATCGAGTCGCTGCTGGCGTCGTTCCCGAAGCTGATTCCGACGGGAACCCAGCATACAACCGTCGAGACAGCCGACGTGCGCTATGTCTACCAACCGCTGGAGGAGCTGTATATCCTCCTCATCACGAACAAGGCGTCCAACATCCTCCAAGACATTGACACCCTCCATCTCTTTGCCCGCGTCGTGTCTGATCTCTGCCGCTCCGCCGACGAGCGCGAGATATTGACCAAGGCCTTTGAGATCCTCGGCGCATTCGACGAGATTGTCAGTATGGGCTACAGAGAGAACGTGAATCTCATGCAGGTCCGCAGTGTCCTTGAGATGGAGAGTCACGAAGAAAAGATCCAGGAAATCATTGCCAGGGTAAATTTACATTCGTCTTGTATCCATATACTAATCGTGGTAATAGAACAAAGAAGCTGAAGCCAAGGAGGAGCTCAAACGACGCGCTAAACAGCTCGAGATGCAACGCCGCGAGCAGCAACGTCGCGCAGCCTCGGGCGGTGGCGCGATGTACGGCGGTATCACTGGATATTCCTCAGTTCCGCGCTTCGAGCCAGCGGAGCATACACCCAGCCGCATTATCACCTCTTCACCTGCGCCTACAGCCTCTCGCGCGCCTGCTTTCAAGAGTTCTGGTATGAAACTCGGCAGCAAAAAGACAAAACAGGCAGAACTGCTGGATGCACTCGGAGGCGAGGCTTTGGTTTCGTCCCTCCCCGAGCTCTCTGCGCCGTCAACGCCAACGGTATCTGCTTCTGCCTCTCAACATGACGCTGGACGGGGGAGTTTACCTGAAGTTGAACCTGAAAGGTACACCTATTTTCTGATTATCTCCAGTCACTAATCAGATTGCAGTGTTCATGTTGTCATCAAGGAGCAACTCAACCTCACTATCCTTCGTGATGGCGGCGTGCAGTCCATGGAGCTCAAGGGCGATATGATCCTCAATATCTCCGACGAGTCTGTCGCCCACGTTAAGCTGACGCTCGGCTCGCCCTCAACCGACTTTGGCGGCAACGCTCTCCAATTCAAAAACCACCCCAACACGAACAAGTTCACTGCGACCCAAAGTGAAAAGGTCATCGCCCTTAAGGATCCGGCCAAGCCTTTCCCTCTCAACCACGGTATTGGTGTACTCAAGTGGAGGTACGCTGGTACAGATGAGAGTAATGTCCCACTTTCCAGTAAGTCTTTCCGTCGAGTATCAATCATCCTGCTTATTTCGGACAGTCAACTGCTGGCCATCGCCGTCTGGCGACGGGACGTGTGAAGTGAGCATAGAGTACGAGCTTGAAAACGACAACGTCACGCTATACGACGTGGCGATCTCTATTCCTCTTCCGTTCGTCTCTATCTTTATTTCTATTCGTTTTTACTTAACCTTTACTAGTGACGGCTCCTACCCCACTGTGTCCTCACATACGGGTGAATGGTCTCTGGACTCATCCTCCCATTCATTGGCGTGGTCAATGCCTATCATCTCGCCGGCGGACGATACTCGTTCGGGATCAATGGTGTTCAATGTCGGCGGGGACGACGCAGGAGCCTTCTTCCCGGTGCAAGTCCGTTTCGTTGGGCAGGGCAGCCTGGCAGGTGTGGATATCGGGTCTGTGCAGACTTTTGCGGGCGAGCATGTGCCCTTCTCAGCGGACTCGATGGTGACCGTTGAGAAGTACTCGGTTGTTTAATCTCGCTGTTAAGGATCTCTTGATCTCTTATCATTTAACTCTCCGAGATCTCCGATCTCCGAAATGAACGAACGTATCTCTTTCTTTACCGAATTACCCGATCTATCATCAGTAACGACCCTTACGTTTTCCCGTCTTATATACTTGTTTGTAACTCGTTTTGGAATCCCATTCCCTCTTTTACTGTAACACTCATCATCGTCTTCACGACTCGACTCTGATCAAGCCGCGCGCTGATCCTAGCATCGACCTCAAGACCACGAGTGCTCTTAACATTCTCCACGACTCCTTATCGAACTCGCGAGCCTCAAGCGTACGTTTCATAATCACTCATCCCATTTGCGCTAACATCTACAGATACTATTCAACGTACGCGAGATCCTCAACATTGGTGGACACATTGGGAACGAGTCGCGCGAGAATACCACGTTACGCTCCAATAATCTTCTTCATTAACCTTGTAATTCTACCGTTTCGCCTATCTACTACGTGAGCACACCTTATGGCTGAAGGAGGATCAAGTGGTGCAGCCGGTACTTCAACTACGGCTGACGGTTCGAACGTCAAACCATTAGCTTCCAGAGTATGGCAGCAGGGGTTAGGAAACGCCCTGAACAAGGAAGGCGGGAGACGACGTGAATGGGTTCCACGAGACACCCCGCCGCACTTCCAGTACAAGGATTGGAAGAAGATCAAGGGAGTAGTGAAACAGATGCACGCGGACGATCGACTGGCCCTGGGTGAATCAGGAGAGTTATCCGAAGGATCCGAGGACACCGAATACCCCACGTTCAATGATCTATCAGACTACGAACCTTTGGACGAACTCGAAATGATTAAGGGTTCATTGAGAGACGTCGAGCTAGACGTGAACACATTCAAACCCTATTTCATGTTAGCAGCAGACGCTAAGCAGTCGGGTGATAATACCCTTATCGAACGAAGAGACGCAGCCCTAAACATCATTTCGGAGGATGCTGTGTATCATTTGAAGGATCTAATGAAATGTTCGGATAGTCAATACAGATATACCTTCGCTGAAGAGTTTCGTCGACTGTCCAAACTACTAAGTAGTGTTCACGCTGCAAAGTTTTTAGACGCAGACTATCCTGACGGTCTACCGGGTTATCAACTGCGTTCAGAACTATTCGAAGAGCTAATTGTACGCCTGGGAAAGCGGGCTGAGCTCGCTCAACCGTCTCTAATGCATTTCGGGAGAAAAGAGTTAGCAGTACCAGCCTGGGGCATAAGAGGAAGTGCTTCAGTATGGCTTGGACAAGCAGATTTCGAGATGGTAGGAATTACCTTCATAACCCTTGTCGAAGCCTTTCTGGCCGAACTTGATTTCTATCACGATTGGCGTCGACGCTGTCCTAAAGGGCCGAAAGTTGATCTTTCAGATCTCGACCACATTCACGAAGAGGACGGTGACGATGCTCAGCGGAGACGTTCCATGTTAAGCTGGGGCGAAATGAGAAATCGACCTAGCAGACAATTCGGGAGAGGTCCTGGACAGCGAACTTCAGGAGGAGGACTAGGCAGTACTCGATTCGAACGCACAAGACGCCCTGGAGCTGACCGAAACAAACAGCGTGGCCGCCGGGGTAGTTCCCCACCAGGTTCTAGCGACGGAGGACTTTCGGACGACAACCGGTATAGATCACCGCGGCGACCCTCAGATAGGAACAACAAAGGAGGAAGAGGATTAGGAGGAGATCCTGGCGATGAACCACCGGACAACGGCGGTGGCGGCGGAGGCAGACGACCACCTAACAAAGGACGTGCTACCGGTGATCAAGGCAGTAATCAGAGCAAGATTGGCGAGCCTCACTTTGATCCTAAGATCAAAGTCTCCGATATCCCAGCCTGGGACGGCGACACTGACGGGATCGTGAAATGGTTAATGAAAGTCGAAGATTTTTCCGAGCTCAGCGATCGGATCTACGAACAGCTAGGAAAGTGGGTGCCAAAGCGGTTCACTGAGGAAGCAGAAAGTTGGTACTATTCTTTACCAAGAGAGACACGGATAGAAGCCGAACGGAACTGGGGTACACTACGCGATTACATGACTGAGTACTGGATGAATCGTAAATGGTGGGAACGCCAAAAGAAACGAGCACGAAATGCTGCGTACCGCGATCAAGGACACACGCGTGAGACGCCCAGTCAATACTACATTCGCAAGACTGAACTCCTGAAAATTGCATATGACCTGGACGATCTAGAAATCATCAGCGAGGTCATGAACGGCGTACCAGACTCCTGGGAGACCGTCCTCAATTCCGAGCTCTATAATACTCCAGAGGAACTGCAAGTGAGCATCCGTTACCACGAAGAAACCTTGGTTACGCTAGCGGTTCCACGAAAGTTCGTATCTTACAGGACATCAGCTCTGGATGAATACGAAATCGAGGACGACGTACCAGCTCCAAGTCCAGTCGGTGAACAGCAAGCCCGAGTTCACCTCGTTGGAGCCACCGGCAAGTTACCTCCACCTCAATTCCCTCGTGATGATGCTAATGTCACGAAACGAGGCCTTACACCCAAAGCTAAAGGTGCCCGGCCATGTCGGCACTGCGGAAGCGACATGCACTGGGATAATGAATGTAAGCATAACATAAGAGGAATGAGGAATGCACGCACCAGATTGGCGCGTACAGATACCGAAGTTCTCGAGGCTTTGGACGACTATAACAACCTGTACTATTCAGTCATGGATGAGCTGGAAGGATCGTATCAATCGGGTTTTGATTCGGCCCTTCAGATTCCCGCATCCTCAGTATTGCACGTTAACGCGACGGCAGAGGACGCGACTCTGGGGGGCGATGAGGGGGAAAAGCAAATGGAGGGTAGTACTCACGACATATCGCAAGGTTTGAAGGAGGAACGGATTACGACCCAGGACGTCAACACGTTTTCAACATCGTCGAAATCTAGAACGCAGATGGAGAAGACTCCTTTGAATCGGCGCACACGTCGAAGACTCACCAGGGACATTGCGCGTGTCCAACACGTCGTCAAACACTTGCCTGATGAAGATCCAAAGAAGCCACTAGTTGAGCTGCAACAATGGAAGGCGAGACCACCTGGCTGCACGTTCCTGGGGAGTACCGCCACGGAAGCAATTGCGCAGGTGAACGGAGTCGAATCGCTGCCAGTAATATTCGATTCCGGTTCCGATATTACCCTGATAGCACAAGAAGCCCTCAAGAAGCTGTCTACATCTCCAAAAGTGAAGATAGGACAGCAAGTCAATCTTATCCAAGTCACCGGTCAGTCGACTGTCAATGCATTCGTCAATCTTGACCTACTGTTTGATACTCCGGATGGACCAGTACAGTTCAATGTCGAAGCATACATTGTAAAAGGGATGTCTACCCCATTCATCCTAGGCAACGACTTCGCGGATCAATATTCGATATCCGTCACTCGACGCGCAGGAGACACTTACCTCTCATTCGGGGATAGCGGTCGAGAATTACAAGTAAAGAATTCGACATCTCCAGGCCCGCTCGACCTAGAAGGACGAGTCTTCCGCACTAGAGTACAGAAGGACGACTTACAAGGTCTGAATCGTCGGCATCAAGCACACCGAAAAGCGCAGAAAATTCGGAGAAGAAGTCGAAGTGACGTGAATAAGGGTATGGTCAGGGCAACCAAGCGAATCGTCATCGATCCCGAGACGTGCGTACAAGTACCGGTGCACGCTCCGTTTTCTTCCAAAACTCCGGATCTCTTTGTCGAGAGGAATATCAGACAAGACCAGAATGGAGCTCAGGTCTATGGTTCACCTGACATCTTAATTTCTTCGGATAGATCAAGGATCCCTATATCGAATTTCTCGGATAAACCAGTGATCATTTCCGAGGGAGAGTTTTTGGCGAAAGCGCACAATCCGCGGAACTGGTTAGATAGAGCAAAGGGAAAGGTATCTAGCGAGCAAGAGGCCTATGCGCGATTCGTGAAAGAGATGGTGGAAGAGCAACAACGTAGCATGACGGACCGGAACAACCGAGATTTGATCGCCGCAGGCAATCAAGTTATCTCTTCTTCATCAGACGTCACCTCCAAAGCACATCGAAATGCATCCGAACCCGATGACCCTTCGGCGCAAGAACCAGTCGAAGGAGGTCCCAAGACCGCTGAGACAGATCCAGAACCGACGGCCAGTAAAGAATTTTTGACGGCGGTAGATATTTCCTCTAACCTACAGCCCGACCAACAACATCTCATCGAAGAAGTCTTGATACGGAATAAGAATGCATTTGGCTTAGACGGCCGACTAGGGAACCACGACGCTCAAGTAGCAATTCGTCTGAAACCCGGTGCGGAACCAATATCCTTACCGCCATTTTCCGCGTCACCTTTGAACAGGGAAGTGATGGACAAACAGATGGATTCCTGGATCCATCTAGGAGTCATCGAAGCATCAACTAGTCCATGGGGTGCGCCAGCCTTCATCACGTACAGGAACAAGAAACCTCGGATGGTAATCGACTTCCGTCGACTTAACGCGTTAATTGTGGCCGACGAATTTCCATTACCGAGACAAGAGGACATCACGCAGGCGTTAGCTGGGGCTCAATGGCTTACAACTCTAGACGCGTTATCCGGCTTCACGCAGCTCATCGTTCATCCTAACTCTCGTGAACCTTTCGCCTTTCGAACGCATCGCGGGTTGTATCAGTTCGCGCGTATGCCGTTCGGATACCGTAACGGACCGAGTGTTTTCCAACGCGTGATGCAGAAGGTACTGGCGCCATTTTTATGGATTTTCGCTCTAGTCTACATTGATGACATAGTGATCTTTTCGCTAACTTTCGAGGACCATTTACGACATTTGGACGCGGTTCTACAGGCGATAACAAAGTCAGGAATCACTCTGGCCCCTGGTAAGTGCCATTTCGCGTATCAATCGTTACTGCTTCTAGGACAGAAGGTTTCGCGTTTAGGAATGTCAACACATCAAGAGAAGGTCGAAGCCATCATGCTGTTAGAGGAACCAAGGAACGTCAATGAATTGCAAACCTTCTTAGGCATGATGGTATATTTTTCATCCTACATTCCCTTCTACGCTTGGATTGCTAATCCCTTATTTCAACTTTTGAAAAAGGGTATCGTATGGGACTGGACTTCCTTACACGCTGAGGCCTTCGAGTTATGTAAGCAAGTCCTATCCCATGCCCCAGTGCGAGGATATGCAATGAGAGGTTTACCGTACCGTGTGTACACAGACGCGTGCGATTATGGTTTAGCGGGCATTTTACAGCAAGTCCAGCCGATTCAGGTACGCGATTTGAAGGGTACAAAAATGTATGAGAAGCTCAAACTAACTTACGACAAGGGAGAACCGGTGCCCCGGCTAATAGCGAACATCTCTAAAGAATTTGACGATGTACCACCCGTCGGAAGCTGGTCCGAGGATTTCGAAGACACGACTGTGCACGTCGAACGCGTCATTTGTTACTGGTCGCGTGTTCTAAAATCCCCGGAACGCAACTATTCGCCGACGGAACGGGAGGCACTCGCCCTGAAGGAAGCACTGGTAAAGTTTCAGCCCTATATCGAGGGTGAGCGCATTGTCGCGATCACTGATCATGCAGCGTTGACCTGGTCGCGGACTTACCAGAATGTGAACCGTCGACTTCTGACATGGGGCATGGTCTTCTCCGCCTTCCCCGACCTTCATATCGTACACAGAGCGGGACGAGTACACTCAAATGTAGACCCTATTTCACGACTCCGGCGTCGCGTACCTCCCGAATGTGGCCCTGTACCTGATACAATGAATACTACGTCATTGAACAGGAGCATTGAATCGGATGCCATGCATGAACTGTACGAGAAGTTCGGACCCTCCTTCGAAGAGAAGTTGCTTCTGCTGGAACATAAACAGATCGCTTCGGATCTGAACTACATTCCGGACGTCACGGCCACTCGCTTCGAGGAGGTACCATTGAGTAACGAGGAGCACACCGACGCCGTGACTTCTTGGGTCAGCGCCAGGAACTACAGTGTGCTAATCGGCCTTGGAAATGAGGAAATCGATAGATGGCGAGCAGGCTACTTGGAAGACCCACATTTCGCGGAATTTCTCGCGTCTCGGCAACGCTCTGACGCTGATGTTAAGCCGAAATTCCCGCAATACAGTTACAGCGATGACGGTTTGATTTTTTTCGAGGATGCAAATGGAAACAGTCGTCTTTGTGTACCGAAAACCCTGCGACTAGAAACCATGAAGCTAGTGCACGACAAGCTAACCGAATCAGCACACGCTGGGTATCACAGGTGTTACAATCGTCTCGCAAGCACTCATTATTGGCCAGGAATGTCTAGGGATTTGAAAAGGTTTGTGTACACCTGTGACTTGTGCCAGAAGACTAAACCGAGTCGTTTTGCACCATCTGGACACCTGCAACCAATTCCGATTCCTACTCGACCGTTCGAAGTCTTAAGCATGGATTTCATACCAGAACTTCCCACGTCGGGAGGATTCGACAACGTACTTGTCGTCGTTGATAAGTTAACGAAATTCGGAATCTTCATTCCTTGTAAGACGACGATATCTCAGGAAGAAACCGCGGAGTTATTCTTTCAACACATCATAGCGAAGTTCGGGATACCCAAGCAAATCATTTCCGATCGAGACACACGATGGAAGGGCGTTTTCTGGAAGGAAGTCTGTGAACTCATGGGCATGGAACGTGCACTAACGACTTCATATCATCCACAAGCGGATGGACAGACAGAAGTACTAAACCAAACCCTTGAAATCGCACTCCGCGCATACGTTGGATCCGACAGAGATGATTGGAGTGAGTTGCTTACAGGCTTTTCATTGGCTTACAACACGACACCGCATTCCAGCCACGGTTTTGCACCTGCATTTTTACTGTACGGCTTCACGCCTACTACCGAATCGACACTACTCGCTAATCCAGCCTACATACCTCGACACGTTGGCGATTCGGTCTCAACGGGGGGAAGACAGATGAGATTCATCTGACGCATGAGAACGAGAAGGCAGTGGACATAGCCGAACAATTCGAAGCTGTCCGAACGTGTGCAAAAGATGCATTAGCCCTCAGCCGTGCCTTTCAGGAGAAAGCGTATAATGAAGGACGCCTGCTCACCGAGTTTCAGGAAGGAGATCTGGTTAAGATCAATCCACACTCCTTGGAGATGGTAAGACCAATCAAAGGGAAAGGAAAGAAATTCATTGTCAAGTGGGACGGACCTTTCGAAGTAGTCAGGAAACTTAGCCCGATCACCTACCATTTAAGGCTACCCGAAGGTTACCAAATTCATCCGATCATCAATATTAACCATTTACAGAAGTACCACGCTTCGCCTGCCGAATTCGGTCAACGACCGACAAAGTATTTACGACCGGATGACTTCGAGGAACTCCAAGCCCAACAAGAAATAGAAGGTATCGTAGGAGAAAGGATGTTTCGGGGGCAAGGAAAGCAACGCAGGGTAAAAAAGTACCGGATTCATTACAAGCATTTTCCCATCGGCCACGACGAATGGAAGACACGCAAACAGCTCAAGAATGCAGCTGAGCTTCTTGAAGAATGGGAAAGGAAGAAAGATGCCTCCAACAGTCTAATCAACATAAGGAAAGAGTCACCCTCGATCTGACTATATGATTCTTTCCAATTCTTTCATGCAATCACTCATTCTCGACCCTATGCATTCTCCATTTTATCAGGGCACTCTTCCGCCACGGAAATGAAGCCTTTCGATCGATTTCTCCGTAGGGTATCATTGCAATTCGACCCTCGGATCCCTCTATATAATCACACCTTGCATGCATCCGTATTTCAGATCAACTCGACGCCCCATCCTCGTAGTTGCTCTACCACCCTAGTTCTTCGACCATCCTCTTCCTTTGTTCATAACCAACCAATCCATCAAAGACACCGTACGTTTTCCTTTCGGAACCGAACCACTAGCTCGTCGCTAAACGTGTTACCAGAAATGTCTTCCATTCAATCCAACACGACTCTTCCTACCGCCCAAGACGCGTCACACGTCGACGCCAGAGTCCCTTCGTACTCAGAGGCCATCCGCGATGGCGATAACGACAGCTCTTCGCTACCGAGACAGCTGACTGTTGATCCCCTTCCTCCAACCATCGCGCCATCATACCCGCTCTACGCAAGATCATACCTCACACCAAACGCGGAGACGCTGTATTTGACATCTTGAATGCCTCTCTTCGTGGGTTAGGATCTGCCGACGTCGTACCAGGTGACGGGTATTACAAAATTCACCCTCACCTCGGCGCGCTCTGTTGGGGCACCTCGACGCTGCTCACCAATCTCTTTGTGTGCAGCGCCAATGACGCGCCTCTTCCTCTTCGATCCACACCCGACGACACTACAGACACGCGTCGTATGCCTACCAAGATCGACGCGCTAGCTCTACGCGAGATGGGTTTCAGCGCGCATGCCGGAATCGACAGAAGGGGTATTACGCACATCCTCGACATCAACGTCCCCTACATCCGTACCTCCGCCAATCGTTACATCAGTAACGTCCATTTCCCATCCCTCAACGACTTATTCACCTACTATTATCGCTTCCAACGATTCCTCCGGCTCAACATCGAACAGCTGGTCCATTGCATTCACCTCAGCATCGAGAAGGGCTTGGAGGCGTACGTCAATTGGGGTCGAGTTTTTGAGATGACCTGGCCGGAATATCTCTGCCACATCGACATGGAGAAGATTTTGGTCGCGTCTGCAGAGAGGGACATGTCTCTAGGTCAATTCTTCGCTACGTATATCCCAGACCTTTCAGCGAGTCACGATCTCACCGTCACCTACATTCCAGCCATCGCACCTCTCGACCCCTTGCATTCCACGGAGACGTTCCCGTTCCCATACGACCCCCATTTCCCTTTTATCAACCTACCCATCTATTGCCAGCATTGCCATGTGTTGGGGTGCAGGCCCGCGGTCTGTCCTCTCCAGGACGAAGAGATGCCTCTTGACTACGACCTGCGCTTCTTCCGTCCCGATGACTACATGAGCAGTGACGATGATGAAGACGAATCTGACGCGACGGAGTCGGAAGTGGAATTTGTTGATGATGAGGAGTCCAACGGCGATCACAACTGTACGTGTATAATCTAATCGTTCATTCTCTGCCTCTAATTCGGTTTTCAAGAATGATCTACGCTGGGGGGCTATGTTAAGGATCTCTTGATCTCTTATCATTTAACTCTCCGAGATCTCCGATCTCCGAAATGAACGAACGTATCTCTTTCTTTACCGAATTACCCGATCTATCATCAGTAACGACCCTTACGTTTTCCCGTCTTATATACTTGTTTGTAACTCGTTTTGGAATCCCATTCCCTCTTTTACTGTAACACTCATCATCGTCTTCACGACTCGACTCTGATCAAGCCGCGCGCTGATCCTAGCATCGACCTCAAGACCACGAGTGCTCTTAACATTCTCCACGACTCCTTATCGAACTCGCGAGCCTCAAGCGTACGTTTCATAATCACTCATCCCATTTGCGCTAACATCTACAGATACTATTCAACGTACGCGAGATCCTCAACACTCGCTGCCATAATTCATCTTCGGATAAATTGACCTATGGCGCATTTTTTTCAAGTCAAATTGTGGAAAGATATGAGAAAAAGAGAAAAGGGAGAGTTCTACCAGTCTCAATGCACAATTTGACGCGGGCCAAATGCAGCACGGACCTCTCGGATTTCAAGCCCATGTCTATTCGTCCTGATTTAGACATGAGCCTCAACCAATCATTTTCAAGTTTCTTATCTGACGATAAGATTACGTCGCCGAGGAGGCGGTCGGACGTATCGTCTCTTTCGTTCTATCACCTTCACCACTCATTCTGCCTCCCCGACAACGTGCGCTTTGGTGCCGGGTGAAGCTTGTGGTACTATAGCTTCAAAATGGACCTTCTTTCTGGTCTGTTCCCGGCGCTTAGGTCCCTCCAACGAGAAGACGACAAGCCTGCCAGTGCTCGATAACAAGCGCCACTTTCCTGCACTGACAGCTGCGGTCTGCTCGACTGGCTCTTTCCGAATATTTAGGATACAGGTATGCGCGGCCTGCGACAATCCAGGAGCAACGCTGTCAAGTCACAAGCTTGCGTCCCACAATCTCATGTCCGAACATGGGCCATGAGCCAATAAATTATCCTGCATAAGATTAAACTCGGGTTGGTGTGAGTGATGTTCTACACTGGTGTGGACAATTTACGCTCTCTAGTGCCGCTTGTGATCAGCCGAGGAAAAGTAGTATGCGTGACACTTACCCGTTAGCGTTCCCCAACAACTCTTCGAATCGTCTTCGCAGTAACTCCAGATCCGAATCAAACTCGTTCCCCGCACAGTGGCCATGGTCCATCTGAAACGCCTGGCATTCGCGTATGAACTGCTCCAGGTCCTTTACGCGTGTGATCGAGAGCTCTGGTTCGTTTGAGCCGCGGGCGCGCGCGAGGTAGGATGCGACCATTGTGGAGATTCCGCCTAGGATATCAAGTGAGCGGAGAGCGCGACAGAAAACAATTGAGATGATGACCAAGGATGCATATTGCGATGGAAGTCTGGCTTGGGTGAGTGCAAGCGGGGTGGACTAGAGAGAAACTAACGCTTTTGCCTGATGTAGCGGCAGAGATGCCCGTTGTCAGTGCGCCCAACATGACTTGGAGGCCTATTAGTAGCACTTAGTCGCGCATCGGCTAACATGGAGAGTAGGAGATGTCGTACCAATAGCAATGTTGAGCGCGTATCCCGTCATCTTGGCTTTAAAAGCATATTTGACCTTCTCCGCTTCCGCCGTGCTGAGCGTCGGCTGGAGGCGTTCTCCGACCGTCCTCACACGGTGCGGCTGTCAGTAGTTACATGAGCGCGTCGTAGCGTGGAAGGAGAAGCACCACCTTCTCGACGGGGATTATCCAGTCTATATCAGACTTCGTCTGCCCGGTCATCAGTGGCAAGGAGGGTAGGGGCTGGTATATCCGGTTGGGCTCTCCTGGTGAATCGCCATTCGAGCTGGCTTCTGCGAAGGATAGCGGGGACGTCCGACGTGCGGATGTGTATGTCCCTCGCCGATGTTGCGACGACGGCCCGGCTTGAGGCTGCTCGGTGGGAGAAAGCGCAGGCAACGCGGGCGTTGGAAATGCTGGGGCTGGCGCAGGCGCGTTATCTGGTACTGGGGCAGGACCATTGTCAGGACGATCCATGTGGAGTCTGGACGACGACACGAGTTAAGCTCCCTGAACACACGTTTTTAATATATAGAGTCCGGGATGGCTGAACACATGCGCGCGCGTGGGCATGGCAGAGAATAATAGTAATGAGGCGAAAACGGGAAGAAAGAGACAGCAATCGACTTGATGAATGTTGCGCCACTTCTGAATGATATCCCAATTAGTATATAATGGATTGCACTGTTGCAGTAAATCGGCAGAAGCACACTACTCACAAGCTTTCGAAGGCAGCCTGGCATGGTAATAATTTTCAAGTACTGTATACTTTCGACCGCATATTCGAATAACGCATCACGCGGGCCTCCGAACCGAACTTATCCCCTTCCATAACGCATCACGGACCTCAATTTCAGGGTCAGATGGCCCAAAACGGTAAAAATTTCGCTCCCGCCTACGGCGGGACGTCCAAATGCGGTAAGTCGGGGCTCTGTGCCTGGCAACGAACTTAGTTCATATAAGTTCGTTGCATAACGCATCACAACCGGCGAACATCCGGTCGAAAGTATACAGTACATATCACGGCGATATGATGGCAGGAATTGAGTTGTGTAGACAGGTTGAATGTTAAAACAACTTATCCCCGCATTGCAGTTTGCCAGAGGCTTGAAACTTGGAACATTCGCAGTTTGGTCAGCGGCAGGCTCCTGTAAAAAATTCTCAAGAGTCAGAGGGTAGTCCTTAACTACGAGCGACGAGTCTTCAATTACAAGGAGTTTTCGAAATGCAGTTCCCAAAGACTCAAAACATTCAGTTTCGCCGGCCTCATACCAAAAATTCCTTTGTTTCTTTGGCGCCACATCCGATAAGGGGTAAATCGAACCCCGAGCAGGCGCATATCCCACTATCATAATCCAACGCTAGCCGTTACACCATATCGGATGTGGGCAGTAGTAGGTGCAATCTTCACGATCGGAACTCCTGCGCCGGTTGCAGACCGCGCATTATCTGGCCTTGAATTTCTCACATACGGATGTGTCGCCGGGAGAGGGAGCTGCCCGACTGACGACGAGGCCGCTACAGCAAGAATACGGATTCCTTCGCTTGCCGGTCTGCGCTTGCCCTGAGGGCGATTACGATTCAAAGGAGCGAGGCTGGTGCAATAGGACGAGATTTTAGGGCCGATTCAATCATTGAGTTAAGAGTCTTTACTCAGTGGGACTCCGGTAAATTTTCCACCTGTCGTCACTCAGCCATGGCCCATGGCTGTTAATTTCTAAAGTACTCGTACTCGCCTGAATGTTTCCTCAAAGATGGACTCCATGTACGGGTGGCAATCGCGAGGGGCCGATTATCGAATCCATCTTGCTGGATTAACATTATGGATGAAGCACCATTGCGAGGAGAAAGACGGATAGTGTACTCCATGTCTTGGGATTCGCAGATCTCAATATAGACAAAGAGACTCTTAGGCGGCGCAAAGGTGGTGTGCATCTAATGATCCACTGGCATACAATTCGATCTGGTTCTCGACTTCGCTGTCTAATGTTGTGCTCTTGACTCGTTTCCTTCTCTCAAAGAAGGACTCCCAATAAGTATCAATCAGAACAGTTATTCCTTTCGGACGCCTATACATGTGCATTCTCCTGTGCCTAACTTTACTACTAGCACGACGCCTGCCGGGGACATTTGGTGTTGCCATAGACGTAGTTGCCGCTCTGGTAGGAATGGGAATGTAGGTATATGCAGCTAGGAAGATAGCTTACCGTGCTTCCGTAGACGCAGTAGGGGGAGAATCCGGATTGAGGGGGGTTGTCATAACCAGGGCAACGCTCGAATAAGTCGAATGTCCCACGAATGGATCACTCGCGAATGCTGACAGTTTTTTATTACGCCCACGCCCGAAACATTCGCGAATAGTCGCGAATGCCTCGGGCCAACCTCGGGCTTCAGCCACCGTATATACAACTAAGTGTACAGTAAAACTAGACTAGATGGTAATGTAATGATTGTGTTAGCCGTAAAATGGGGTCATTATCATACATGAAGTAGACTATGCACGTAAAGGAGCGGAAGCAGCGGCGAGAATAGCAACTGCCTTGTCGAGGTCGAAGAAGGGAGCTGTGGACCAGGATCCTAGAGACATCTGCTCTCGGAATGCCTGTGAGGACATCGAGTGTTGATTCCAGCCCACCTGGTTGCGACCTTCAGAGAATGAACGTTCACCACCACATGACGTTGCAGGTCCCGAAACGAAAGAGAGCGCAAACTTTGCAAGGTCCGGGGTCTCATCAAGACGGATGTACCAATAATGGAGTACGTTATCGACTGGCTCGCAGAGCGTGCCATTGAGATATACTCGGACACAATCCTTTGTCTGTCGAGCACCAGGTACAGGTGCTGCTGGTGCAGGTAACCATGATGAGATATCCATGTCGGCGTCACTTGGTGGGTGGTTAAAAAAGGTGTGTTGAGATGGCGGAGGAGTGGGCAGTGGTTCGGTTGACGTAGGCGGCGAAGTGCGATAAGACTCGTCGAACCGCCGAATGATAAGAGACCGAAGATCAGTAATCTTGGCTTCGCTCCAGTGTAAATCGTTACGGAAGTAGTCGAGGCGCCGATGGGGACACATAGCTACAAGATATTGAGATTACTCATTTTAAAAGAGGTCAAGGACTTACCGACTGCGATGCGATATGCTTCACAGGCGTCGAGGAGAGAATAGTACTTGCGAAGCAGAAGGAGACCAGCATGGACAGCAACACGCGAAACAGGACACAACGTGTCATCTGCCTCGCATTTCTCAAACATCTGGCGAAGCTGTTCCATGGCTGGAATCACGTCGATGATAAGTGGTCGTGATTTTTGCTGAAAAATCTTCATTGGGATCTCCAGAACCTGCTTCGCATTAGCATCACGATATGACTCGGAGGCAGGCAGAAACTTACCATGAGGATCTTCTCTAACTCGATAGCCAGGCGTTTCTGCTTCGTGTTGAGCTTGTAAATGCCAAGTTTCAGGTCATTGATGGCTAGAAGGGAATCAACGGCAGGAAGAAGACGCCGTCGAGTGCGTAAACAGTGCATTTCTGAGCCCCAACGGGTTGCGTTCCGACGCGCCAGTTGTTTCGTGCCACACTTGATCTCTGTACTCTCGTCGACGAGACGATTGAATACAGTCTGAATGGGCATTGAATCGTGGACCTTCTTCGCAAGCCCAGCAACCTAAGGAAACAGTGAGTACAAGAGCACTGCACAGTCTGTACTGATTAGGTGCATACCTTCGGGAATAGTTTCAACGCATCGCGGCTTTCTTGATCAGGTATAGCGATACCTTGCGAAATCATCTCACGGATAGCGGCACCACGAAGGGTATTGGCAACACTCGCATCATGGGCCTCACGAGCGGCGTCTATTTCTGGAGATGCAGCATCATCACCCAAGATGTCGGCCATGTCAAGGTCTTCCTTGTCTGCAGTGGGATCAAGGTCGATAACGATAATCTCCTCCACATCACCGACTGCAGCATTAGCAACGGTGCTCGGGGTTGCCTTGACAGTCTTCTTGCGCCTGGGCTGCTTGAAGAAAAACGACAAAATGATCTACATCAAAATCAGTCGATGGAACGATGACAGGCATGACAATACATACCCGCGCGATGAGATTGCAAATGTGGTCGAAGCACCGTGCGCGCGCAAGCTCCCCACGGAAGTTGAGTACTAGTGGCTCGAGACAAGTCGCCGTTGTATTACAGTTGCCGGCGTTGTCCATCATCAATAGGTGAATCTGGACGGTGAAAATCATGTAAGTATACACGTAGATAGTTTAGACAAAAACAGACATATTTCTCCAGCCCGTAACGATGAAGAGTGTCCGAAAGAGCCTGCGCCAGGTTAGCCCCAGAGTGCCGTTCGGTAATGCTATGTACAACATAAGTAGCGGCCAGTAACATAGATGGCGAAGACACATACCGTATAAATTCGAGTATGATCTCGTAAAGATGGCCCTCGTCTTCCCACTGTATGTCACATCCAAGGTAGTTGAACGACAGTGGTGCCGTCCATCCATCAACAATGCCGTGTACTTCACGGTCTCGCTCCTACAGGATGTTAGAAGCATATATACAGAAACAGAGATACATACCTCAAAGTATTTCCGGACTAGCGGTGCATATCCAATATAGAGGCGGCGCACGTCTTCGGCCACAGTGTCAGCCGAAGGTATCAGGGTGCCGGGACGCCACATCTCAACCTCCGCCTGGTACCAGGGATCATTCACGGCATTATACGGTCGCTTTGATGCTGCTGAACGAAGGGCAAGGATAGTACGATGTCGAACGGGCGTGTATGTAGAAGCTGATGACGTTAATGAGATGCTCTGGCACGGTTTGCGGCTTGGATCTCTGTGGATGCATGCATTGATGCTGCTAGCCATATTAGATGTACCGAAAGGGATGCCGCGTTGACGTCGGTGTGTAGCATGTTTAGGATCATCAAACTTGCATGTAAAGGTGTAGAAGATAGCTCTCTGGCCATTGACCTCGCTGCGCTCAAGACCCATGCGGTAATGGTCGTAGACGTCAGACATGTAACGAGCCCTTGCTGCATCTGCAACCAGGTCAGCGGCGGACCAATGCGAGGATTGTTGCAAACATACCAAGAATAACATTATCTTCAAGATCCCAAACTTCTTCGTCGGTCTTAGAATCCACGGCATCTGCGTTAGTCTTGCGCCTTTTCCGTGGGCGGACGGCCTCTACAACGGCGGGTCCATTGGGATTGGTATTTTCGCGACCATGAGACGTTAAAGGTGTAGGTGGTGGGGTGCGCTGCCCGCGTCTGGCCCGATTACGACGTGTAGCGGGTACAGCAGACATAAAAGGCTAAGGTTAAGAAAAACGAGTGTGTTCAGAAGGCATTAACGTTGCCGACGTGAGGGTAACAGTTAACGAATAGATGGTGTCATTCGTTATTCGGCGGATCAACACATTTCTTTATTCGAATAACTAATAAACATTCGTAAACATGGCCAACCGCGAACGAATAATTCGACTACGAGTCATCCGAGCGTTGCCCTGGGACTCATAACTGCAACCAAATTAGATTGTCTACGACGCGCGATTTGGCATATACGCACTTGCATTGCAGATAGCTGCCCTCGTAGCGCGTCAGGGTAAGATAGCGCGTGGTTCCATAATCGTCGATGGAAGAAGGGCACTTCACGCTACACACCGCGGCGGCCTTGGTGTGAGCAGAGAGGGAGATGACTGTGAGAGCAAGAGCGGTTATGAGACGAGAAAACATTTTTGTTGAGACCGCCGCACTTGTGGCTTGACTTTATAGTACCCTGGGTTCCAGGGAGTGCCACCTCTTATCCGAGGGACGATTGACAAACCATCCATGCAGACCGGGCTGTAAACCTCATATGCGCATTCTTGAACTCGCGTACCTGTACTAGATCATCGGTTGAAATTGTGCTCCGAGCGAATCATCATTGTCTTCTCCCCAAGGCGGCAACCTCTCCTCTGAACTGGATGCTAAATGGCTCGATGCGGCTTTGACAGCGATAAGCCGCGCAGCTGACTGACCAGAAACTTAAATTGTCGGCTCAAATTATGGGCTGCGGGATTCTATTATTCATGAAGGGTGCACGTTGGGTTGAATGGCGGCCTTAAGCGCCTCTCTGAACGGCGCTAGTAGCTGATACGTACCACCTCCGTGTGGAGCTGCCACCTCCACCTCTGTTTGGTCTATTGGTCTATGGAACTCGATCACAGGACGCGGCGCGCAGCATCAAATCGGCGCACGTGCCCGCGACCATCTGATTCCTGGTTGGAGTAACTCGGTTAAATTGCCATCATCACACATAGTAATTGGTTAGCCTATCACCAGCGCAACTGGCATTCTAGTGTCGAGCGGGTTTTATCCACGAACGTGGTCTCGCGATTGTGATATACAAAGATCTGTCCATACCGCACTAGTGTTATGAGTAAGTCGTTTATCTACCTACTCCTTGAAAAATGCCCCCGAATCCTTCATACCACTTTGTAGGGAAAAAGTCCTGTTGAACATGTTCTGTGCTCTGTGTTTGGGATCCCACCAGACCGGCAGTGTCTTGTAGAACCATATCACCGTCCAGGCATAGCCTAACAAGTACACAGTGCGCCCGCTTTTGAGGCCGAATTTTTGTCCAATAGCAATAACGATGTCTTCAATGGTGATGCCCGCCGCCTGTAGAAGAAAGAAGACCAGACAGTTGCTCTCTGTCCACTTCATCCCCACTTTGCGTTCGGCGACCAAGTGCATGCGCCAGAAATGAGGAAGGCGCATATAACTGGGCATAGGAAGAAGTCTTCGTTCCGGGCTCTGCATGGAGGACACGTCGCGCGACAAATTTGCCGTGGACTGTAAACACCTGAAGAGTCCGATTGAGTTTCCGATGTTCATCCCAAGAGCTTTGCTTACCCTTCTCAAGCACTGATGCCATGCCCGTCTATTATGAGGCCGTTGAGCACGACACCTATCTTAAGAAAAGTCGAACCCACCCCCAAAAACGGCGAATAGTATATGCATCGCTCCAATATCCAAACAAGTGCGTCCAATCCTCTGGACGCGAAAGATGCAACGCCACAGAGACGAGGCTCAGGATAGAGTGGAGTAAAACCGCGTTGGATACGACCGACAGCGCCCAGACATACAGATCCACCATCGTCCAGTACCAAGGTCTCTCGTCAAACGACAGACCACCATGCACCAATGTTGAATAGTGTCTGAGATACAGCGACGACACGTCCACAGTCAGCATGCACCGAAACATGCTGGCGACGCGTCCGAGGACAAACGAAGCACGCGACGTTCCTGGGGCTGGCGTGGGACGGAAGAGCTTCGGCGCGTGGCTCCACCCGACGCCTCGAGGACTCGAGAACAGGCGCAGCACCCACTGCACGCGCGCGGACAAGGGCGCGTTCTCAATAGCATCCTCTTCTGGCGGGCCCACTTGAAGCTCGTGGTGGGGATGTGAGAGGAGTGTAAAGTCGGACGCCATCAAGACGAACCAGGCGACGCCGAACGCCATGGGGTAGTCCGCCGCGATGCTGCCTGTGCTGGTTGTGAGGAGATAGGCGGAGGACATGAGAGCGCCGATGAAGAACAGCCATGGCGGGACGGGGACTTGACGACTAGAGGCGTTGTTATGCAGAAGACCGCAAAGAGGAGCGCTTCGATAGAGATGGGCCTGCTGCTGCTCATGGCGACAATACACGATTCCTGTCTTCGCAGAGAGAGGGACGTGCAATTAAATCATCTAGATCATTCTGATGAACACCTTCTATGATGTCGATGAACACTGGATGAATAGCACTTGCCGTCTCATCTGCTTCTCTGTTTCGGATGAACTAGTCAGGATAGTAAACGTAAGTTGGACCGCTTGTTGGACTCTTGTTCCGATCTTTTTCTTTGCTTCACGGGGATCATCACTACTCCTAGACGCCTGCCTCGACGTTAGCGCGCCCGCTTGCATCTCAGAGCCGGATTCAGGACACGGCCTCTCGCCCCGTTATTACAGTTCTTATCCAATAACTGCCACCTTCCTTCATCAGCAATGTTCGACGTAGCATAAGAAGCGATCGGAGTGGAACCGACCCATCGCGCCGAACAATAGTTGAGGGCGGGAAGAAAAGGTAAAAATGGAACCGATGATGAATTGATGCATTGATGACACCGTAGTTGAGGGATAATGTGCTGTGCACCGGCTATGCCATTGCTACCTTCCTGTGGGATCTGGAGAACACCTCAAACCTACCAGAATCTCCGCTTGTAAGCGTCTTTCTGATCTTTTCATATTTTGGATAGTTGTCGGATAGTAATTTAACATAACACGGCAGTGGAAGCTGTATCGGCGGCGCGCGCATAAATAACAGAGGAGAACGCTGTTTTCAGGTCCTAAATCATTCCAAATTCCTCAGACCTTGAGCTGGGAGGACATAACAATCAACAATGAAAATCTCCTAATGTACAGTGATAGTGGTAGTACAAGTTACAAACTATTGGTTACAAACACTTCAAACAATAATATCAAATGCAGAACTACGCCACCCACTCATCGCCTTCTGCTGCTCCGTCTTCACCTCAACACTCTCCTTAAACGACTGCAACTGCTTCCTCCCCCTCTCCATCACACCCTCTACCTCACGCTCGATACGCCCACTCACCACCTCAACACCGCCCACATCCCTCATGATCTGTTCCTCCAAACTCTCCGCCGCAACCCCCTTCGGCCCCCGCTTCTCGCCCGAGAGGATCTGCGGCTCCGCACCCATCGCAAATGCCTGACCCTTCTCACCTTCCACAATCACCCCCGTCCCAGTACCCTGCGCTTCCCACGCACCCGAAGACAACCTGCGCATCTTGCCAAGCTCACTCCAAACCGCAGCGGTCAAAGCCCCGCCACTGCCCAAGCCGGTATCCCTGAACACCTCCGAGCGCTTCGAAATATCCCACGCAACACCGTCCGCCCATTCGATGATGCTCCGGATATGCTCGGAAAGCGTGCGCTCAAGGGCCTCCCGAAATCTGAGAGAAAAGATGGGCTTGAACACGCTGAGCAGCATGGGGTGATTCGACTTTGTAATCGATAAGTCAATGTCCGAGGTAATTTCCGCCTGCGCAAGCTCGACGACGTGGAACGCATGATGCAGCTCGCGATCGTTCACATCCTGTTTATGGCCGTAGCGCTTGAGCTGGGTAACCTGTGACGCCGGGATAAGGCGAAGCTTTACGTCGATGTCGATGCCCTTAGGAGGAAGGGTGAAAGTGATGAGCCCAGAAAAGTCGTGAGGGGGGACACTGGAGCGCTTGTCCTTGTAGAAGAAGGACACCTCGTCGAGCGCTAACTGCACAGCTTGAACACGAATGTGGGTGAGCGTGCCGATGGCGGTCTGCGATGGCGTCGAGGTAGCTGAAGTTTGAATGTCGATGTCGGTGATGTTGCGGATGAAGACATGGGCTGGATTGATATTGAAGGAAGAAATATCCAAGTCCTCGAGGACTAACTCGATGTCTTCATCGACGTACTCCATTCTGCGAAGGAGTCAGGGAAGGTTCTTATACTCAAAATTAAGCTGACCTCGGAATGGGCACATCCTTCATGAAACTCAGGAACCTTGGCATATAGACCTGGAATATATCCCTCCAGAACCAGGAGGCTTGATCCATCGCCGCTTGTAAACCCGTCGTCGCCGCTTGACTCCCTTCAATTAGACGCTTCTCGATAGCTTGCCCAAGCTGAAGGTGAGCATCACGAAGGCGTCGCAAATCTTTGTCTTCGTCTAGTGCATTCTGGAACGCAGACACCTCGGCCTTGAAGCAATCCCAATCCCTCTTCCACTCGGTATTGCCTTCGAAGAATCGCTTCCACCGAACGCGAAGATCCTTTCGGGTGTTGTTACACTCGTCGCTGCGCATGTATCCTGCCTCGTCCAAAGTGCGCCGGACGACACGGAAGAACTCGTGGAACCAGGCTTGCAAATGTTCGTCGTTCTGAACGTGCACTGCGCACTGACGACCCTTTGAGTACAAGTCATCGAGTGATTTGCCGCCAGCTAGACGTTCGGCCAGAGTCTTCAGTGCTTTAAACGCTTTGGTAACATGTTGCTCCGGGGTAGGATCATAAATGAGGGATTCAATGTCGGAGGAGGTAACAGCTTCTTCGGTGCGAGTCAGCCATTTCTCGACAATATTGACCATGGTGGTGATAGAGTCGTGATAGCCTTTGTCTTTCTGAGCACGTTCGCACATCTATGGGAAAATCAATTTTGGTGTATATACGCAACACCCGGTCAACTCACCTTGTCAAACGCGCTTTGCAACTTGGACATCGTCTTGGCGGACATGTCTTCCACTTTCGCAGAAGCCTGCTGGCCGGCACCAATAGCGCTGACTCCAGCGCCCTTGATAGTGTCCATACCATGCTCGAACTGAACCTTGACATCCTCCTCTTCTTGCATCCTCTCCTTGTCGCGGCCCAACGAATCCCTTTGCCCGTCTTGCACCTCTTTTTCAACTTCGCGAAGAGTAGACTTGGCGCGAGCCGCCTGTTCCTCGACAGCCTCCGCGGCATCGGCGATAACCAAACGTGCGAAGGAAGAGAAATCGTGAAAGACTTCGGAGCTCTCGGAAGAGATGCTGGACCAGATAATTTGTACGAGATCGCGGAGAGACTTGCGTACGGCATCGGCATCAGCGGACGCCTCTTCAGTATCGACAGGAACGTCGGGAGTCGAAAGGGCGAGGTCGCCCTCCGACAGATGCCAAAGGGCCTCTTGCAATAAGTCGTCGCCTGAGACACATGTGAGCAGACGAAGGCATCTGTTGAAAGATACCGACCATTCTTGTTGGTGCCAAGGACCTTGTACGCGTTCAAGACAGCGCCGACGTGTTTGGCCAGCATCTGCCCTTGACTACTAGCATTTCCTGAGCCTGCGACCGCCTGAGCCTGAACAAGGACATCATCCTTGATAAAGTCGATGAAACGATTAAGTTGCTCCTGCGACGGCAATTTGCCTGCATTGAAGGCTGCGAGAATGTTGGTAAAGTTTTCCATGATGATTGGGGTTGGTAGCTTTGAATCAACCGATGCACGTCTTATATATGACTGAGCTGGGTTCACATCGACATCGAGTTCGTCATACATGGGGTCATGGTGGCGCTCATGCGTGTCTTAGTGTATCGGATGCACGTCAATCCTAGTCAATGACGCTGCTGTCAATAAGCGTTAGAGGCAATTCGATACATGTATTAGCATTATACTTGAACGCTTGCAGTGAGCAGCTATGCATGTTCGCGATGACTGGGGTGAGTTAACTGGTGGTAGAATTGAGACCAGGCGCCCCGGACCGTATTGAAACTCCGATACCGCCTCGATCGAGGACCCCGGCTATAGGGTTCGAACTTCGATCCAAAAAAACCAAATTTGGGCGATTTTGGGAATGAACTCCGATCTAAAAGACCAAATTTCGACCCCTTTGGTCCACCATGTACCATGCCTAAGAACCAAATTTGATCAAAATTCGAGCAAAAATCCCGCCAGGGACCGACAATCGTGACCGTGGGAAGCCGCCCTTACCATATATGGACTGTCGGCTGCGAAGCGGGCCGAAAATTTGGCCTAGCAGGCTTTGAACTCCGATTAAAAAAGCCAAATCAGGCCAAAATCCGGAAATTTTGAAGAACCAAAAAGGCCAACTTTGGGATCGAAGTTCAAACCCTATAGCCAGGGTCCTCTCGATCGCGCTCGACGCGTCTCAATCATGTGAAAATTTCCGGTTCTCTTTCTGCTCCCCACATCGCTATCCTGTGTTCCCGCCGCTACGCTCATTTCCACGCTCGTTTCATCGCATGGCTATCATCACTGCTCGCTCTTCACCGCCGTCCGACGAATCTACTACCTCCTCCACCATCATCGTCGTCATCGTCCTCAGCACAATCTCTGCAACCTACATCGCTGCCGTCTTGCTCTACTATATCGTATGCTTCACGCAGGCTATCAGAGAGAAAAGACTCTGGTTGATGACCATCGAAGCCAGAAGCGACCTATTAGCAGCGCCTGAGGTTTGTTTTGTTATCGTGACTGGCGAGGTACTTATTACAAGACAGGTTCATACCCTCGCACGCGCTCTCACAGAAAAACCTCTGGACCTAGTACCCGACGAAGACATCTACTCTATCCCCGCCCGGCGCACCAAGCTCTTTCGCCGCATATTCACCGCTCGTCGCTGTTCCGCCTTCAGTATGCGCAAAATCCTCCATTTCACGCCCTCTCCTCTGCGCCACGTCCTATTCACCAGAGAAGATTTCCTCGACGATGTACCGCCTCACTCTCCTATCCTCTCTGTGCTGGTCCGACTACAGGAAATCGCAGGTGAAAACGTTCAGGTGCTCGCGAGTGAAGAAGAATTCAAGCCGCCGTACAAAGGCATGTACCGCTGGGGAAGTGTCACGTATACCCTCGGAAAGCCGATCAAAGGCGTGTGTGGTCCGCATATAGGAGGAAAGGAGAACCAGCCCATTCCCTCTGCGCTGCTCCAGGAGCCCATGGCATTGCTAGTGTCATAATATGTTGTCTTCTTGTTGTCACATCCTATCATGCTTTCTCAGTCCGTCTACATATCTATATGCACTACCATGAACTTTTCCCACATGTAATACCTTCCACAGATCAATAACCTACAGCGCTACAGTGGCCAAAGTTGTTGTCCTCAGACGGTTATAACCACTGATGGTGGAACATAAGAGTCACGCAGCAGATGAAGGAGGCCGTCTCAGAGAGATAACGCGAATATGTGCTTCAGGAGCGCTACAATCCTGTCTCGCTGCACTGCGAATAGCAGACGCGTCAGCGCGTTCTAGGCGACAACAAGGTCATGGCGGGTGGTCCAGGTGGGATCCAAAGCACGGAGCACAGAATATGTTCAATAGGACGTTTCTTCCTACTATAGAGTGGTACGAGGGAGTTGGAGGACTTCTGAAGGAGCATATAGATAGGTATCTTGAGTAGCTTCATGCATAAAATGGTTGCGTTAGTGACTTAGATGGTCATTTGTGGGTAGCAGAGGTTCCGAAACGCGCTCGATAGCAATGTGTTGAGTTTCATCACGAACTGGAGAAGAAGATTTGGCAGATTTGAGAATGCACCAGCTCAAACACTACAACTAGGGAGTGCTCCGCCCGGCCCCTTCATCCAGCCTTCGATCAAAGGTACATTTGCTACAGCGAGGCCTGAAGAAAATTGCTCGCAAGATATCCTGGAAAATACGATGAGACGATCAAGCAGGTCTAGTGACCTGTCCTCACCGCTTGAGTTCCGAATATAATGGCACCACCAACCGGCGCTGTAAGCTTGTTAGATTTTGGCATACTGCAGCTGTTGGGGAGTGAGTGCACCTGTTGCTGTTACAAGATTCATCTTAGAACTTGATAAAACAGTCCATTCTGCGCCGTTGTAAAGGCATAGGAGGAACCCCATGCTAGTCATCCCTCGGGCCAGTGAGCATTACCACGAACAGAGCTGAAAGAAAACGTACACAAGGCCAATCACTACCAGTGTACAAAATATTGCTGCTCGCAAGATCAAAGCCAGGGAAACCAAGCTCCTAGGAGCGGTTGTGCAAGAACCGAGTCTTTTAAACGCATGCCAGTTGCGATATAAGACGTAGACAATGCAGCCTGCCGTAGGGTCCTTGCTTAGATCCTCAACGAGGAGCAACAAAACAAATACGTACTCTGGAGCCAAAGTACAACGAAAGCACCGACCATGACCAAGGTCGATGATGTCCGTCGGCTGAAGAAAGGTTAGGTCCGTCAAATCAAGACACCTTGCGACCTACATTGCGTCAGATGAGAAATTGCAGAACATCCCCGACACGTCGCGCGCGACGACTTCCGGTGTCATTGATCCAACCTGCAGACTCACGGTAAATTGATAGCTCATACATGCAGGGAATGCGCACGCGGAAGCCTTCGAGAACTAGCACCCCATAAACAAAGAACGGCATGACGTGGAGCTACGGGGCTCAATATCAACAACACTGATGGTGGCACAGAAGAGTCGCACACCAAACCAAAGACATGATTTGCTTCAGCAGGACGACTCATTACCAGGCCAGTGCATGACACATATAGCTGTCGGTGTCTCGGTTCAGCATAGCAGGAAATTGATATTGTTTTGCAACAGAACATTACCTGCACCATCAGCCCGAGGCACGCGAAGATTGCCCTAAAACTCAGCCCCAGTCAGGAATCAGACTTGAAGGCGGGAACGTACATCGGTGCACTCGCGTAAACGAACACAGCCTGCGCCAGGCAAAGGGTGTGGTCCGGAGGAGGCCCTTGCTGATGGCCTACTATCAGCAGAAACGGCAGGCAATACACTGTCCATGCCATGATGAACGTGTACCAGATTGCGGCACGGCGAACGTTGGGTGACACCGTGGCCACGACGAGTATGCCGACCAGAGAGAAGAACCCGCCAAAGTAGAATGTATTGTAAATGGCGATCAAGGCGGGACGCGGCTCCGAGTCAGGAACTAGTACCATGTTCAGTACGCTTGTGATGCGTCAGAAGTGTGGACGCACGTTCTGTAGGGAGACTCAGAGCGCGCACAGCCGGGGCTGTGATCGCCATGGAACAAAAAGGGCGAAGGAAGGGACGAGAAAGGGACGAAGAATGAGGAAGAACGGAGACGGAGAACTTTTGAATGCCTCGGCCACATCTCACGAAGAGATCAGCAGAGATGGAGCGTTCCTAAATATGAAACCGAATCTCTTAGCATCCTCCATCCACCGAGTTCCAGCCTCGAAAATCCCAGAGAGGAAACCGGGGAGCGGCCTATCATGATGTAGAGGCTGGCCGTGTATCGCGTTAGAAGATACGGCGTTGGATGGTAACCTCTGGAGAATACAGCCCGTACCGGGGGAAGAACAATCTGTCGCAGATCCGTTTGACGCGTTGTGTCAAATGAATGGGTGGGTGCTCAGTCCCACTGTGAAAACTTGGTCTCCGATAAAGACGTCTGATCCTGAATGTAAGCACCATGGATCAGTTTGTTGGCTTTCTCTTATTTATGTTCTGTATTGAGGCATGTTTAGCTTTCATCGCCTCTGCAACCAAGCGGTACCTGTTCCCAGCGCTTGCTATCCGCTGTTGGATCCTAATTACTTAAAAAAAGAAAGAAGCATCAAGCGCTTAGGTTCAGACTGATGAGATTGTACACACTGAAGCCACGACGTGGGAGAAAGAAATCTGATCGACGTTGGCACTACTGTGGCCCCGACTGACTCCATGAAGGTGGAGATTCTGGAGAAGGTGGACACGGAGAGAGAAGCAGATCCACACGTGATGCCCAGGGTCAACCGCTCCTTCCTGTTGAAACTTTTAACTTGATATCTCTTCCCCACCAAGGCTGATCATCTCATCTTACGAAATCGTTCGTTGCCCCCAAACTGACAGTTGATATCTGTCCCAAGCGGGGATCATGTCTTCGAATCGTTCGTTGCCCGTAGGCTTGATACACCCAATTCAACAGTTTTGTGGGATCTGACGGTAAATAGGGCCGGAGCTTCGCAGCAATATAACATGCCTTTCAACCGCGCCCGCGTTGGACTGGCTCCCATATACGCAAAACTTGACTGTTGATGGATCTCCAGAAAGGTAGTCAACCCCCAGCACCATATGCACAGTTGGTTGACCGTTTGTAGCCTCGGAAGTGCATCAGTACCCATCTGCGCGCGCCTTCATCATCGTCTTCGATGTCGTTCAGGTTGGGGCGTTTTCCGTGCTTGTGTTCATACTGGTCACCGCCATGGTGGCGAAGAAAGTGACTCGCTCGTGGCCATGGTTTACTTTCATGGGAAGCGCGCTGACGTGGACGCTCTCGTACGTGATCCTAATTGGACACCAGAGTGGGCCCAAGCCCAGCAAGCCGCTGTGTATCATGCAGGCGACTTTCATCTATTCATCGAATGTCTTGTGAGTCTTTCGTCGGCTTCTGAAGTCGTTTTTGACTGACGGTGCATAGTGTTGGTGCCGCTGTCCTTGGCATGGTTCTGGAAGTAACGAGTTTTTCTCGTGCAGAGTGTTCTTGACGTTGACTATCATCCTCTATAGCTCTTTCTTAAACTTTTGGCTGTCAGGCGTCATGAAAAACCGGTGTTAAGCACTCCAAGTCTTGCTATAGTTTGTTGCCCGTTGTTATCCTCATTATTGCGTTGACACTCAACACAGCTTACTCTCTTTCCCTACGTGATATTCAGTGTCATGATTGGTTGGACTGCGAAAGTACGAACATACCTCCCTCAGTTTGCTCCTGTTTGGCTGAAGACTTACATAGCAAGCTTTCCTTCATCCGGAATTGGCGCAGCGGGATGCAACCGATATGTTTTGCCATATCAAGTCCTCCGAAGAACTGGACGGTCTCCAGCCGTTGGTACTCCTTCTTTGATCGAGGTCCCATAGACTCACTCAAGTTAGATACGCCATGAACGCTCTCGTGATGCTCGCCTTGATCATCTTCATCCTAGCCTTTTCAGGTAGACGCGGAGTGCTAATTGTCTCGAGCGGTAGATGTACTGAATACCCCATTTTATAGCCTGGAACGGCGTTTTGACGTACCAGCACTACCGGCGCACAGGGTATTACTTGAACGAAAACGCGATCGAGTATCCTAAGGTATCATGGAAAGACTTCGTTCGGCGGAATGTACTGGTTATTCTTCTGTCAATCATCGGTGTTACGTGAGTTCCAGCGTAACTCTTTTTTCGGGATCTTGACCAAGTCGCATAGTATGTCTCTAAGCGGATTCGCGTTAGTTCCCAAGAAAATTCTGCGCCATGGAATCTGGCGTTGTGTGCAAGTGAGTAGTATTTGACTTGTTTAATGCCCTTCATTCATCACTTTAAAGTGCCCATCACCGTCTCGTATATCATGGGCGCGAGAATGGTACGACAGTTGCAGACTTCTGGATTACGCGTCATATTGACTGGATCTAGGACTTTCTGCGAGCTTGGAGCTGTGTCAAGACTCCGATACAACCCAAGCCGCACGACGAAGAGGTCGGTGTCAAGTGGGAAATATTCGACCAGCCAGAAAATGCGCCACCCTTCGGTAGTGGCATCACACCGTTGCAGGTACAGGTGGAGATCATCGTTGAAAAGGAGGTCCATAAATGAAATGGGCAGGGTTTCAGATTTTGCTTCTGAACTGCATCCTTGAAGGAACAGTTTATCACTTTATCGGGACTTTAGGGTAGCTTACTCGGAAATGAAGGATACGGACTGACAAACTTACATTATCATGCTACAATCACTTAAGTTGTACTACTACCTCGCTGAACATCATATCGCTTGAACTCCAATTTTAACGGCCTAATAGTACTGGAATGCACACAAGGCAGCAAAGGTGCGTGGTGCTCGCTGTATCAGCGGACCTGGCATAAACGATCATGCTGTCGTTGTGACGGTCGTTCCAAAGGCCTGTCTCGACAGGCATTGCCGGGCAGAGTGCCGTCTTTTGTGGCGTTCAAGTAGCTCAGATGTCGATTGCTCTCGTCTTTAGGTCATCACGGCTCGAACCTGGTGCGAACAAAGCACGCAAGCGTGGACATGATAATCATGATCCGTCACCGCCGTTCCATTACTCTTCACGTGACCTTGGCGCGCGTAGTATTGTTAGTGTGGCGGCGAGTCGCGCATCATCATCTATGCCGAATTCTGTACCTAGTTGTCCGACGTAGATACTGGGAAAAACTCGTTGTCGGCAGGGCATATTGTGCCTTCTTCCGGAGTGTCCCGTTGAGGAAGTACGACCTCACGTAGGCATCTGTGCAATTCGAGGGGACGTTGAACGACGAGTGCTAAGAACAATGATTCATAAGCGGCTCGAGTATCTCAAGCCTGAACACTTACACCCGGCGAATCTTGAGTGAGAACAACTGCCCCCGTGAATCCGGCAGCAGTCTTCTTCGCTCTGTGGTAGTGGCGCAATGAAGGCCATGTATGAAGCATAAACGGACGAGACCTACGCTGCGAGTGGCGTCACCGGGTCAGCCGTGTTTCCGATGACGAGAAGAGGAAGCTGGTATTTCCAATCTGCCATGGTGAGACACTGCTCGAACTTGCGCGCGCGAGAAATAAACGGGCGGCGCGGAGGTATCCTTGCCACAATGACAATGACAATGCCAGCGGGTTGGCCGTGAATTTTTGGGACATACCTTGGCGTGAGTGTCCGGGGCCTTGCCTCAGGTCCGGACGCAACTTTGCTTCTTACGGAAGACATCTCGCGAACTGATCATTCCGCCGTTCCAGCATGTCATTAACAGATACTCCCGTGGGATGATGAACCAGGTACTGCAACGTAAACCCAGGCTACCGGACGACCGCCGCTATGGACAGCACGCTCTTGCTTTCTCTTGTCTCGCTCATTCTGCTCGTCGCTGTTCTTCATGCGAGAACCAGCACCAAACTTGTGAGCAGTCCGTGCACCACTGTTAGTCCTCGTCCTGACCAGTCTCATCGCAGCGTTACCTGCCACATGCCGGCCATACTTACATTGCCTCCGTCAAGAATTTCTTCAGCGCCAACGAGGGAATCCGGGGAGGGTGTGTCAAGTAACCTTCACTTTGAATCCGTTGATTGGAGCCTACTGACGCGTTTTGTTCTAGTTGGCGACCGCCTTTTCAATTTCCCTATCCTTGGCGACAATGTGGTAGTGGGCAAGAGCCGAGTTTCGTGCAAGACCTGTGTAATGCGTCGGAGGATAGCCTGTCGATGGAGGCCACGTCTGAGGAGGTATATCGGGTGTCGTCGACGCTGCGTGAGTGATGTTGAGCTTTCAACAGTTGATCCAGTTCAATCACGTCGTTGGGCCGCCGTTGACACACGAGGTCGATCACTTTCTTGCCGTCAAAATGATGTTAAATAAGAATCTGGGAGCTATCGTTGCGCCTTTGTTGGACGAAATGGTCGATGCTTGTGGGCGGTCTATCGTTGTAGACAAGGTGAGTTGTTCCTTTCTCCTTGGATATCAAACTGAGGGCTTCTTAGATGAAATTGGGTCTCTCTAGAAGCCTGGAGCACATTTTCGACAATCCTGGCTTCAGTATGTAATCGGGTTTTTGTCGGAGAGGCTCTTTGTATGTCGAATTTACCTTTCCTTTCGTCTGATACTCATGCCATGTTGTCCAGCTCGCAACAAGGAGTACATAGACCTGATGGCTGGATTGAGCGATAGTGCCATACGGAACGGTGTGATATTCAGGACGATAGTGCCCGTTTGTTTTCGAAGGTATGGAAGTTGCCTAGCTTGATGTTGTATGTCTAACCATGAATAGGCCTGCGGGAAGACTGCTGCAATGGATACTTGGGCATCGTCGGAAGATGGAGGAGTTTCTGGAGCCTTTGATCGAGGAGAGAAGGCGTCGAAGGAAATTGAACGAGCCGCTGAAGGTATGTCTTGTTCTTAAGAGTATGTTCCAAGTTGACAAATTTGAATGAATAGAACGACATGCTTTCGTGGATGATGGGCGATGAAAATCCTTCGATAGCTGCATTGGCCATGGCTGTGATAAATATTAATTTTCTTGCTTTACACACTACCATTAAGGTATGTGTTCCTTTCATGCAATGGAAGTTAAGAGTTGTGCTGATCACTTTTAGACCTTCACAAACGTCTTCTTTCGTCTCGCTTCCGAGTCCTCATACGTGTTACCCCTACGAGAGGAAATAGAGATGCATCTCGATCCAAATAACATGGCTTCATGGAGCATAGCAGCACTTTCGCGCTGCGTGAAGCTCGATAGCTTTTTCAAAGAATCGATGCGTCTAGATACTCTCGGGGCGCTGTGGCTACCGCGCATGACACTGGATGAATTCACTTTTTCCGACGGAACCACTCTTCCCGCCAAGACCGTCGTGGCTGTCGCTGTATCCGTTGTGCACGAAAATGAGCATGCGTATGAGGACGGCCGTACCTTTGACGGCTTTCGCTTTTCGAAGAAGGTAGTACTTGAAGAGGAGGACTCAAGGTGGATGCACCGCATGACGACGCCGTCGCCGAGTTATCTGGCGTTTGGGAAGGGCCAGCATCTTTGGTATGTCTCCTTGACTTTCTTGTGATTGTAACTTGTTTGACACTGATGCAGCCCAGGTCGCTTCTTTGCTTCGGTGGTTATGAAGTTCCTGACGGCGTATGTGTGCATGAACTATGATGTGAAAATGGAGATGGAGGGAAAGCGGCCGGGCCTTACGGCGCTAGGACCGTCGGCTGGGCCGCCTCGCAAGACGCGGATTCTCTTTCGGCGGAGACGTCTGTAGCACCGGACAAGGAGTGCACGGTCTTGGATCGGAGACATGCTGCCGGTCTGGATCTTGGTGCTGCCACCTATGTAACTCAGCCCACCTTCTTAATCGCCCGAATGACTCTCATCATGATACCGGGACTACTCCTTTCTTATGCTTGCGTCCCCGTACCCTTCAAACTTGTTCCTTGTAATGCTTTCTTTCTGATCGACAATGCTTCCAATGCGCTGATGCTGTTGACGGACTTCTCGAAGCTGGTCGGAGCCAAGGACGCCGCGAAAGGCTGTATCCTTTCAAATTAAGCGATGATGAACAACAGAAGAGTGATCAACAAATGTGATATATTCATCGTCCACATTCAAACTTCATCCGAAACGGCCATCTCTGGTGAGTAGGATCCGTATAGCCCTGACACGTTAGAAAGTACGAAACAGATTCAACAGAACTTCTGAGATGCCTACAACTATCAGGGAGTCATCAAAGCGCGTTCATAAGGTCCTGGCTGAAGTAAAAGTCATGGGCTTACGAGGAAGCTCGCCCCATTAGCCATTGCACCGCTCAACAGCTGTATTTTTCCAATGAACCCATGTTGCGTATACTACAAGAAAGAGCCAGCCGGGCCTGATGATGTACATATAACATCAACCTTCACAACGCAATACCATCTTCACAACGACGTCGACAGCAGGCTCACACCCTGATCCGGCACCGGAGGCGACAACCCAGATCCCACCATAACCTGCGCGCCGGCACTGCTAACATCGTCCACGGTCACGAAAATAAACGCTTCAAATTAAAATCAACATGTAATCAGTCCTCTGAATACCAGGACGGAGTACGTACCAGGTCCAGGCGGATACACCCTGTTATTCGGGGACTCAGAACACTGAGCGTGGTCTTGTCCTCGGAAAGCGACGCGGTCATGAAGACCAGTCGAGAGCTCGAGTGGAACGCATGGGAGGAGAAACCCAAGTCCATCAGAGCCACTATTCAAGTTCGGTTACAAGTACTCCTCACGTCGGGAAACGAGCGAACCTTGGACAGTCGACGCATTCAAGCTCTCGGGTATATCAACGGTGATCGTAAAGTTCTCATGGAATCCTATCTGCGAAGGAACGTCTTGCAGGATAGGCCGCTCGACAGTCATGTAAGGCGGGTTGAGGTATTCAACGCGGAATTCACTATGTAGATCGTGTCAATGAAGGAAATAGAGGTAAGATGAACGCCACTAACGAAGGGAATTTGACACTATCATTCACGATCAGGACATTCTCGTTGGAGCCAGCTAGGAAGATGTTGCTAGTTGAAAAGTTCAGTCCGACGACAAGGAAAGACATTGAGAAAAATACCCCATAGGTGTAAGCGAAACGGAAGCATGATACATCCTCGGTATGTCAGTCGTGGGCAGACCGACATTGCTGATACGCTGTCCCACATCTGCAGAAGGGGTGTACAAAGACGGCGTAAAACTACAAAACATTGAGCATCCAGCTTGACTGAAAAAGACACGCATCGTACACAGGATTATCAGCATTCGATTGGCCCACAGGATCCGCGACGCTGCGGAGCGCGGCAAATCCAGTCCCCGCCCATTCGTGATGAGCACTTGGCCATTCGGCAAGAGGATCATCTCAGGCATCATCCGTCCTTCCAGCATATGCTCCACCTCCCAGCCTTGAGCGATACCTTCAGGTGTCAGCGTTATCCGGCTGCACTGGTCGGACGCCGGCGTTTGTGCAGAAAGGTTTCGCGAGGGAATACTGTCGTCCGTGGCGGAGCCGCCGCATATGAGGACCTCAGGAGTATAATCCGGAGGCGATAGCGGCAGAAGCGTTGCTGTTCCATCCATGGGGTTTGTGATCCTCACACCGTTCGGGATATCGGGAAGCGGTGTCTCAGTGTTGGTCTCGATATCGTAGATGATACTTTGATTGTTCGCGGCAATGAAAACCTTGCCGTCCGGAAGTGCGAGGACCCTAATAGTGAGGGTGGGTAAATCGAATACATAGAGGAGAGGAAGATACAAACCTTGGGAACAAGTTGGTGGGGAGAGTTCGCTCAAGGAAGGCCGATGAGCGAGGTACACCGCCGTCTTTGGGAGGGAAGAACTCGAACGTGTTGGCGGGGTCGATGTTATAGAATGCGGCGGGAGCATGGGTCCTCCAAGTATCATCTTTAAAACGCATCAGGAAACCAGAATGCAGTCAGCAAATGTACAAACCAAAGATCCATCAAATATCCTTGCACTCGAGGGATACCATCGTTTCTCCGCCAAGTGGATGTTATCTGGATCCTCGAACAGTGTGCAGCTGGCACCAGAAGGATCCAAGCACGGCTCGAAGATACGAATACCCATCAAGCCATCCTTGTCCGGGACAGTCTCAAGGTTTTCAAGTGGGTTACCCCCAAGGCTAATCTGTCGATGGCTTCTAGTTAGCTTCAGTGCTGAAAGATAAATAGCCAAGACCTACCATGGTTCCATTACTGATGAACGCTCCTGACGCACAAAACGAATCCGTGAGCACATCAAGGGCAGTAGCTGTGTTCGTTTCAAAGTTCCATAAAGCTCCCCAAGCAGGGTGTCCGTTGACTTGGAGTGGATCGTTGCTTGGTCGGTTGAACATGATCGCCAAGGTTGGCGAGACGACCATAGCCTCGAGCGCCAACACACCACTCGTCCCATTCTGAACGAAATGCCAGCCAAGAGAGTCGGATGCGGCAGACACGCGATAGGCTGCCGCGAGAACGGATAAGAAGAGAAAGACCATTTTCAAGTCGGAGCATCTTGGTTGTCAATAACCGTATTATATATGTTCAGTAAAGTCTGGGCAGGGAACGATAGTGAGAACAAGCAGCGAAAGAGAGCGAGAATTACTCACCGTTGAACTGCTGTAGAAATGATAAGAGTGGGAAGGTCACCACGGGACAGAGTTGAGGACGTTTGCTGTTGGATGGCTGCATGTAAGTGGGAAGAAAGGGCTAGGAGCCATCTGGATGTGAGAAAAATAATGAGATGGTAGCCAGAAATCTCACAAGTAAGTCCATGTAATTAAGCATGGACGGTTGCTCTTGGAGGGCAAAATCAACGCTCCACGTCCCCACGTATTCAATTCCTGTGATTCGGGACGGAACACTATCTGCCGAACTGCTGGAGACTGGAGGGGACCATTAGAGTCAATCGCCACGCGAACCCCCCAGTTGCACTTTCAATTTATCCTCATCCTGCAAGTCGTTCCACGTTTACAAAAACAAAATTCTTTATTGAAATGTATGTCTTAAAACTAAGAGCAGCGCCACATATCAAAGTCACTACTCAACTCTATACAGACGGCGAACAGAGGGCGTCGTTGATCCACCGAGCCTCCAGAACGGATCCCGGCGGCGAGCCAGCTCGTGCTACATTCATCTTCCACCGACGTAACAGGTGTCTGCTTGGGGAAGCGCAGACGCCTTGACTTGGTCTGTGGGAAAGTCGGCACAGAGAATCAAATGAGAGAGAAGAAAACCAATTTATTGGCAGATGGTGGTGGTCGATAAGAACGAGGTCACGAGAAATCGAAATTTATGGCCGCTGACTAATCTTCCCACGGTAAAGTACACTGGTCTGGCGGCTCAGAGGTGTGTAGACCGACCTTTCGCGGAGGGTGATACCGCTTCGGTTCTGACGCGAGAGTCAGTTGAAGTGATAAGCTTGAGGGCTTAGTGTCCTCTTGCTTGTGTCAATGTTTTAAACGTGTTTATTTCGTGTGTAAACGTTAGTTTATAAGTCTATCTTCGTCATGTCCGTCTGTGCGCGGACTGGACGGCTCAGACGGCCCTCCTTCGTGCTCGTCATCTAATTCAATAGATTCTTTGCGGTCCCTGTCATCCAAGTCACCAGTGTCTACCTTTTTAACCACACCACTAAGCAAGCCTTCCTCCAAAGCAATATCCTCGGCCTTCAACAGTACTTGCTCCTTCTTTTTAGTGAACTGGACATATGATATCAGTGTGTTGTGAAGGGCAGACGTGGAATGGCAGCTCACAGCGACATAAATAGCTGCTGCAATTATAATCAGCGTGCCGAGAACGGAGAGACCAGATGGAGTAGAATGGAAGAATATACGTTCACAAAATGTTGCGAATATTATCTATGAATCAACCATCAGTCAGCGCACACGAGAGACAATGCAAAATTTCGCACACCTGAGTGTAAATCGCCATAACACCACGCCCTGCAGTCTCCCGTTGAAGACCCATCGTCAGCAGAAGCTAACGGGGGGTTAGAATGAAGAATATTGAACGGAGAGAAGCTACGCGCGAACCTGGGCTATAAAGCCGAATACGCCGATTTCGCTCAAAAGCAGACCCCATAGAACTCGGGTAGGCAAAATGAACGGAACCCGTTTGATGATCATGCTACAAGGGTTCAGAGACGTTAACTCCGCGTAAACAGAACCATTACTCACCCAATACTTGCCACAATCACACTCTGCGCAGAAAATGACGCCAAGGAGTGTAACGCGTGCGCACGCATCCCAATGGCGCGAACAGTCGTATCTACTCAGAATAAGTCAGGTTCAAAGGAGAATGCAATACGGTTGGCACGAACAAGCCCCAGTGGCACCTAATACACCCACAAGAGCGACACTAAACAAGGTGTGAGGGAGTGATTCCAAGGTCATATCATGGACGAACCCAACGGCTATAAGTCTCTGCTCTGAAGTGGCAATGGCGACAGACACATCATCTTCAGGAGAAGGAACTCCGTCCTCGACAGGGCTGACATCCGGCGTAGCCGACAGGTGACCAAACAGAAACGCAGGTCGTGCGATAAGGACAACACCAAGAAGACTGCACACTGCCAACGATCAATCTCCTGATGCAATGATTCTGCACGGGCGCAACTTACATCCAGCCAATGCTTCGCGATACGTATACCTTTCCTTCAGAAACACAGCGCCCGCGATCCCAGTACAAAACGGCGCAAGAAATGTAAGGACCGTGGCGTCCGACAGCGAGAGATACTTTAACGAAAAGTAAATGCCAAAAAGCCCAAAGAACCTTTAAATTCGATTAGACATGCCGATCGCGGTTCTGCAAGTGGCGCGTACCCGGAAAATCCACGAAACCAGAGTAGAAGTCGGACGCCCTTGGGGCCAATCCATGGATCGTTAACGCCGCGTATAAGCCTAGCCGAAGAATAAATGATAGCTCTGTCATACCGCCATTCTAAACACTCACATGTAGGCGACACTGAAAATGTACGTGATGGCCTATGAGAATGTGTCCTGGTCCATCAGCAATGTACATCTCAGGTCTGCACACGGAACTCGCACCATTCTGACGACGATGAGCTATGGTATGATGATAAGTCCCCACTGTCAGAAAGAAAATTAAGGACGCACCTGCAACGTATCAACAGGAGGATCTATCCCATTGAGCGTCTTCACAGCAACATTGACGAGCGAGAAGAACGCCTGCGAGGCCGTGATGAACAGCAGCCCCGCATGCTCTCGCGTAAAACCCTGAGCCTGCATCCACCAAGCGCGAAATCTACTTGGCCGCCGGTCGTTGTCGGTTTCCTCTGAGCTGGGTGTCGAGCTCAGCGGGATGTAGGTGTGCGCCATAGTCGCCGCCCGTGGTGATGGTTCGAAAGCACAACAAGAGGGCAGCCATCCAATCGCTGTAAAATGAAATCTGATGAACACAAGATCAAAGTATTTTTAGGGACATATCGCGCGGCATCTCGGTCCGAGCATGTTTTTGGCTTCGGCTGCAATGTGGCGGCCCGTAACTTGTCAAATGGGCGCGCGCTGCATTATTATAACTTGTTGGCGAGTAACCTGCAGCTGGGAGCACCAGTCTGTTCTCAATACTAGAAGGTAAGTATAAGGATCGTCAGCCGTGATTGATAGCAAGGTAAGTTTGACCAGAGTACCTTACTCTAGATCCTCAGGGATCGGGCAATGTGCGGTTGACCTATCATATGCATCTGAAGAAGAGTAAACTCAATCATCAATTCAATCCGTACGTACTTCATCGCATGAAGGGTGGAGCGGTTGTACGACATCAGAACAACGCGTGAAGTCTCCTTCCTCTTTTGCTATCGAGAAGAGCGTAAATCTTGGAACTCTCAGCGACGACAGCTCTATTTGCGGTCAGTTCTCTCTACGATTCAAACCGAGGTAATGCGCATTGGCTGCCGCCATTCCCGCTGTTTTATTGAGGTTATTGATGTGCATCTCCCTGAAAGAAGAAGATAGCTTCTTCCTTCTTGGACTTCGTAACGTGTATGGACCGCTTCGAGCGTTTCTACACCTCGATTCGGTGAGGATATTCCGTTAACGGAAGAGCGAGACTCACTCTGAGTTTGCATTGTTCTTCTTTAAGCCCAGTCCACCAGGAAACGGAGATGTTCTTTCGGTGAACACGAAAATAGCATCGTGTGCAAATTTTGTTGATTGACGACACGACGTTTTTGCCACATACAGCGGGAGCGAACTAGACAGAGTGTAGGGTTGAGCAATCTGCCGTCAAAGTGAGTCGTAGCCGGTAGTGGTCACTGTCAAGCAGTCAGGTCTCATCGGGCCCGACGAAGCAGAATTGGCCGACCGCCTGGTACGCCTACTTTAACGCGGGGATACCTGCACAACATGAAATCCGATTAGTATGCGTTCAACTGATCAATACCTGCCGGATGAGGTATTGACGTCTGATCTCGAACGAGGAAGTACTCTCAGTTTTATGAAAGGCACGGAGATACTTTTGGACTCGTCGCCAGATTTGGTATGGCATGCTCAAAGTACTCCCCGTCCCAGGCCCTCGATGAAGAAGATGCATGGCAACGAGTACGGCCATGATTGGTACACAACGGGTCGTGCATATGGCGTGAGTGGGACGAGTACACAGACTGAGAACGACCTATTCGGTATCAAACTTGTTCGTTTTACGTTTTGGGATGAAGGGTAGGTGTAATTGTGATGTGTGGAAGCAAGTTTGATGGATGTCGTAGCAGCGGAAGGTGGAATACACTTCCGAGGTCGGAACAGAGGGCTCGTGATTTGCCAAGTGGAGCAGCAACAAAGTCCGAGCGCTCGCGCGCGACGAGTTGGTGAACGCCAAGTTGACGTACGTGTGGCGCAAGGTGAGGACGTTCTAACCTGAGATGCAGGAGGCGAGCATGGGGTATGTTAGGGTATGTTTAGCGGGACCGGGAGATAGAGATGCGATAGTGATGCCACGGACGATATGTTACTTAATTCCATGAGGCAACACGAGTTGGTGACGCGTGTTGAGCGGTCATGTCAACAGCAGGCAATCCCTGGGCTTAATATGGTGGATTCACATGGCAAGGCGTGAATATGTCGCGTTGACATGCAGCAGGTACATGTTTACTGTTCCGTGTAAGGAAAGTCCCCAAATCTCTCACAGTATTAGTGAGTATAGTATCGACCGCAATACAACTGCGTCAGACCGTCGGGGCTCCAGGAACACGCCGAGAACGCTGTGGCGGTACACACACGACGCCCTCGCTCGGGTAAGAGAAAGGATGCGGTCCGAGCCTATTATTGTCGTTTGTTTACTAAAGGCCATGAAACGTGAGGCGAAGCTTCTAAATAGAGCCGTGCCAACAACCTGGCCACCCTTCCTCCGTCCGCCGACTATCCCTCCCTCCCTCCCATCCCGTCGTCGCCGTTGTCGTCGTCGTCGTTGCCACCGCCGTCGCCCAGGCTCGCGGTGCTGCTCTGCTCACTGTCTCTTTCGCTCTGCTCGACATTTCCGGTCCTTGTATCACTGTATCCATATTACTTTATAGCTCTATAGCGCGCCATGTCTACGCAGCCAATCGCTCTCCCGTCCCGCAGCAGCCCCCGTAATCATATCTCTAATTCCACCAATGTCGACTACACAATGTCGTCTGGCTCATACACGGGTTCTAATGGCAACGGCTCGTTCAATCCGGCATCATACACCCGCCATTTCATGGGATCGCCCATCTCGTGGCGCTCGACATCGTTTGGCCTTGGTATGCGCTTCCAAGGCAGTCCCATGGACCATACAATCGGGTCTCCAGAGTATGTTGTCGTCTCTGTAGGCCGCGACGTTGATTGACTCTTGTTTAGTCAGAAACCACCAAATGCAACCCTCGACTCGGAAGTCATCAATGCGTACGGCGTACTAGACCGGGAGAGAGAGTTTGTAAGTACTTGGTCTTTCCCGTTATCGCGTCATCTGAAACGCGACTCCAGTGTCGAGACTATAGCTGTTGTGGTCTCCATCTCAACGACCTGCACGCTCTGCTCGAACACTTTGAGGAAGTCCATGTCGTCGTCATCGACCAATCAAGTCCCCAGGCCCAGCTCCAAGTTCCCTTCAATCCACAGGTTGTCTCTCAGACCTCTGTTCCACCATACACACCCAACCAGTCCCAGTCTGTACTCCAACAACAACAACAGCAGCAGCAGGTCTCTTCCCAGTCGTACAATGTTGCGTTCGATCCAGACGAAATGGATATCGAGGCACCACCGCCGTCCGCGACGCCCAGCGCCCGCTCTTCCCCCGGTGCACCCACCCCTCCAGACACACCGCTGTCTACGCCTTTGTCTGCGTACCCATCACCAGCAATCAACGGTCACCAACCAAATTTCTATTTGGATAAGCAGCAAGTACAAATTCAAAGTCACTTGCAAACGCAACAACTCCCTCACTCACCCTATTTTTCTCAGCCGCCCTCACCCAACAGTCTTTCTCATGGCATGCCTGTTGCCGCCTTCGACACAAAGACCTTCCTCCGTCGCTCTTCTCCGACTTCTACAACTCCGTCGTCCCTTGCCAACGCGAACACGCCTGTCACTACCACCCAGCCCAACCGTCCTACCCTGAATCTGTCATTCCCATCAAACAACACTGGCAGTCACCCCAATACTCCTCATAGTCCTCATGTCGACCCCTTCAACACTTATGGTCGCTATGCTGCAGATTACATGGTTGGAATGCCAGCCGCCAAGGAGGGAATGGATAACTTTGGCATGATGGGCGCTGTACGCGCTCAGAGGAGCAGTAGCAGTCTGGCTGGAGCTATCGAGGAGTGTGTCCCTCCTGCCCTCTTGTTTTCAAATACTGCCACTCCGGAAAGCACTCCCAGTACGAGTCGAGTGCCGTCGCCTCAGACTCAAGCGCCTCCGCCGAACATTCTTAGCGGCAAAGCGACTCCAATTACCATCACGGCAAGTGGTTCCTCATCGACACCACCGAACGCGCCCAAAGAAGCTGCAGCGCGTCTGACAGCATCTATGCAACGTCCCCCGACTTCACTCTTACTTTCTAAACCATTCAAGTGCCCCAAGCCCAACTGCAACAAGAGCTACAAGCAGGCGAATGGTTCGTATCTTTCGATACTGCTTCATTTCATATTCTGAACAGTCATCAGGTCTCAAGTATCATATGACGCACGGGAGCTGTAACTTTGCTCCGCCCAAAGACCTTGAACACGTACAGCAACTCCTCGACAAAAAGCGTCGTGACCGGGCAGCGGCCGCGGGCGATTCTCAGCCGAACACACCACTGCCCTCCAATCCATCGACGCCCACTTCTCCGTATCCGGAGATCACAGATGCGGAGATGCGCGAGGTTGAAAGAGAGGCTGAGCGACGACTTCGGCCGTTCGCTTGCGGTGTTGGGGATTGTCAGCGCCGGTACAAAAATATGAACGGCCTGAGATATCATTACCAACACTCAGGCGAACATGGAGCCGTCGGCTTAGCGATGCTTGCCAGCGGTGTCCACGAATGCTTGGGTAATGGAGGTAGCAGCGGGAGCAATAGCCGCGAAGGGAGTGCAGTCCGAGGAGAACGGGAAGGTCGCAAGGCGCGCCAATCCAACAAGAGCTCTCCTCCCAGCCGGTCGACAAGTTTAAGCCGTACGGGAACCCCCGTATCTGCGAGTGGCTTAAATCCAGCAAACTCTCACCCACACCCACAACAATACACGAGTCCTCAGTCCGCGCAGTTCCCGAACTTAGCGTACCAGCAGCGTTATGCTGAGCATCAGCGCGCGCAGTTTGCCCAGCAACATCATTACCAACCGCAACACCAGCAACCCCAGGAGATCGTCGTCCAGCACCAGGCGCATCAACAGCAATACGCCCCAGTGATGTACACGCCAACATCGTCCGTCGGACTCGACATTCCTATGGCTGGCTAATCGAGGCGTCGGTTTCCATCTGTTCGAAAAGTACATAATACATCTACATTAGTGTTGTTCACAATCCCTCCTCAACGCAACGATTGTTTATTCCCTTCCGGTTTTCCCTTTCCGACGGCATACCTTACAGTCCTCTATTTCTCGCTCTTTCCGGCAGACTGTCTTCTTGGCCATGTCGACTGCTCGATGCTGCTATTTCTCGCTGCTGGTGTACGTGAATGCCTTGCGGCAGACCGAGGAGCGCGACATTGTTTCGATTCCCGGTGGCTGGATGTATGAGGCTCGTCTCTTGAGCCTCATTGTACATATTGTACAACGCAAAAAGTACATATTTCATCCTCATCCTCCTTTCCCCTCCTTCCTTTCGCCCAAAACCCGACAAAAAAATAGACATCTCTCTCTTCGGCGGGGGACGATCTAATTGCCTTTTTTTCGTCGTCTTCCTGCTGTCTCTTTAGAAGCATTGTCACTTTTTTATCCGTCACCTATATTTGTACAGCTGGTCCGCCCCGTATGTTTTTCCTGCGCGTTTTGTTGTCGACAGGACTTTTTCTTCCCCCAGCGTAATTTACGTTCCTCCTCCCCACTACTATATTAGTTATCCCATCTGTCCTGCGGGAAGTGTCCTGATCTCTATATACTTTATGTAGCGTGTGTATATTCTGTAAAATGTGTTGTTGTTGACTTGTTAACTCGGTGTGTGTGTTATTGGTTCTTGAGGGTAGGCACGCGAACAGAAGGTCAATCAAGAAGCTGACCGGGTGTTATGTATTGTGGCGTTCAATTGAGAAGCACAACTCGCAAGTCACTTGATACGGAGGTCATGGCGTCGAGAAGCTCTGTACTGTATATGGACATGATGACCTCGTGCTTACGGTAATTCATGTGGAAGTGGACGCCCGCGGGAACTGGAGGCTTCTCCCCGGCCTCGTTTATTCCCAAGCCCACTAGACGTCGTCCACTATTATGCTTTCCTTGGGCTTCGATACCTATACACCTCGGGTTAGTATGTGAGCAAGTAATAAGAATACAACGCACCGCCACGTACAACGCCGCGGTGACGATCATGACAATGCCGGCGACGGACCAGGGGGAGGGTGTGTATTCGAAGAAGACGTTCTCGAGGATGGTGGCGAAGACGACTTGGGTGTAGATGGCGGTTGTCCCGCGGCCTGCGGTTTCCCTTTGGAGGCCCATTGTTAGGAGGAACTATCGTCAGAGTGAGTAATTCGGAGGGGGGAGGGGTGGCATTTTACCTGTGCGGTGAACGCGAAGACTCCGATGACGCCGAAGAGGGCGAGCCAGACGGGGTCGGTGGGGATGACGAAGGCGGATCCGCCGAGTATCATGCTGCACAGTGGAATGAGCGAGGTGCGGGGTGAAAAGGCAGAAACAGTGTAGTACCCTATAGCAGAGGCGAGGACCGACTGCCCAGCGAAGGAGGTTAGTGAATGTAGAGCGTGTGCTCGTGAGCCTATCGCTCTGATGGTGGTATCTATAATCATTATGTGTAGTGTTTCAATAACGCAGATGAAGTGAAGGTGTACTGACACGCCCCGGTAGCGCCAACGCATGAGATGATTCCTGCACTAGAATTTGAAAGCACATTCGTATGTATGGTCGTTTAGTGTGCAATGGAGACTCACGCGACGGCTACCAGTCTATCGTTCGCATCGACAGGCGGGAGGTCGTCCAAGCCGCCAAAGAGAAACTCGGGCCGTGCGATGAGGATCACGCCGCAGAGACTGACCGCTGGAAACGAATGAGATGACGATCATCTCGCCGCATCAGACGTACCGCCAGCAGCCAGCTGCGTGCCATATAATCTCTCCTTGAGAAATACCGCGCCGGCTATGGCCACCATGAATGGGGTGAGGAAGGATATAACAGTCGCTTCTGAGAGCGTGAGGTATTTGAGGGAGTAGTATAGTCCTGATACGCCGACGAAGCTGCAGAGCTGCATTCAACGGGGAGGGAGATCATGGCAGGTGTGGAGGATTACCCTGAGCATCCGCGAAAGACCAATAACCCCCGGACGCCTGGAGGTCCTGCGAATGGATGAGGGATATCCATGGAGATCCTGATCGATGTTAGTTAGTAGCGGGCAGTAGATGTGAGAGTCGGCTAACATGTATAGAATCGAGAGGATGTAGGTGATGGTCTACATAAGTAGACGCGTCAACCTACGAGACGTCTGACATTTATTGAACGTACCATCCTGACGAGAATCAACTACGTATTGAGGAGTGTTCGAGTTGAATTCTGCTCTAGCATAAGGTTTAGACTGAGACTCACCTGGAGGGTAGTCACTGGCGGATCGATGCCGTGTAATTTTTGCACAGAGAGATCGACAATGGAGAAGAAGAATTGTGCCGCGGCGACAAGGAAGAGACCGACATTCTTGTCGTAAAAGTCGCGCAGCCAAGAGGTGGATGGCTTGAAGTTGATGTCATCATCCAGCAATGGGACGTGTTCTGTTGACTGTGTGACTGTCGACATCTGGAGCAGTCAGATCGGATTTAAGCGTGAACATCAAGGAGGGAACTTTGCTGCACGTACTCACCTT
>JADNRX010000358.1:0-55408 GCA_015501595.1 Hymenopellis radicata
AAGTTAGAATAGTTATATAAATGATACACCGAACTGACCTCAAATTCTGAAGAGCGCAGACGTTGTCGGGTCGCATCACACGCATCCGGTCTATTATGCGTGGACCATCGTCCAACTTCAATGTGTGGAGCATACAAAGAAGCACTCCATTCGAAAGGAAACAATGAGCTTCACCTTTCTGGTAGAGTTCAGGTTCCACTCCTCGGCGTACCAGGAGTGCTTGTAGTAGAGATCCGGTCCGCTATGCTCTTTGCTGCTTCTCCACCACCTGACCCTCAAATCATTGAGCAACGACTCTGTGGAGGATAATACTGGGAGCAGCGCGGAGTCTGTAATGGATACATTACGCTTGACCACAAGACCGTTCCGGAGGTCGCGTTCGGCGTCGGCTAAGGCTTCGATGGGGCGCAACCATCTGGTCGTTGCCAATGGCATCGCAGCAAGGGTTACGGAAAGAACACTCATGGTGTACTGAGTATGCGCGGTGCGCCACAGTGTAGCTCCGCTTGGCCATATTGTCACCCCGCGCCGTCTAAGCAGCTCGCCGGAATCCAGGATGGCGTTGCACTGCAAACCGGAGAATCTGGATCTTGGGTCCCTGAAAAAAACGGTCAGTAGGGATATTTGATTCTACTCGGCTGGTAGGAAAACTTACCGGCCAATATCGAGACCGACAATGATAAATTCTTGAGATGATACTTTCTCCCACACGGGGCCAGCTCGAGAGATCATTGCTGCAAAATATTCCGTCGACCTTAAAAATTCGACGTGTTTAACCCCGGCCTTGACCAGCTCTAGTGGTAACATCATCTAAAGTTGGATTGTTAATATAATGAATGCATTTTGCCCGACGAGAACTGACCCATTCATACGCGGCAATGTACCAGCGCTGCCCCGACGACCCCCGTCCACATAACATAAAGATTGAACATTCTGGTCTTCAACCATTTTTAGAAACCTGTTGACTCGGGTGTCAAACCGTGTAATGTCCGTGAACGTCCAGTCCTGCCGTTGCGACCCCCATTCCCAGATGTCTGGCATCTTTGGAGTGTGAGGATAACATACGTCCTCGTTGTAGACCATGACCAGCCGCTGGGGAAGGGATGTGTCCATGTTAATAGACAGCTCCTTGAACGATGTTCGCATGACGAAAGGATCCAAGGTCGGTGTAGTGTCGCCAACCACGTCATTCTCCGGAGCAACACGACCTGCCTGCTCTGCTGGGGCTACATCGAGAGCCATTTCTACAGCAGGCTTTCCTAGCCAGCCGCGGGGATAATATGGCCGTGGTTGGCGGGGGTCTGGGCTGGGGGGAGTGGGATCGACGGCGTTCTTATCTGCAGCATAGCCCATGCTGCACAGATCAATGTCAAAGGGGCAGGCAATGGGTTGAGTGTGGAAGGGATTTCAGGTCGCTGCTGCTTCCAGTGATCGTCGAACCAGTTAGGACCAGTCGTCTGGCCAAAGTGACCGTGCGTGAATGAACAGGGGGTACGAATGGCGGCCCATCCCAATCGAGATAGGGGCGGTAGGCAGGAACTTCACGAAACCTTAGGAAACGAAGGAACTCCGCATGCGGTCGATCGGTGGAATGTTTTTGTCGAAGGTAGGCTCGGAAAGGTGCCAGCGCCTTCTTTGTTTCGTAATCGTCAGTATTTCTGACCAGGATGCGTCCATCGCTTAAAGGGATTTGATGCGCAGGGACTATCGTCGCGTGGGAGTGACACGATGAAAACAGATCTGACGTGACGTCACGCAAGCCATCGATCACTTCCTTCCACCAGCAAACTACCAGCAAGTCTACATATTAACGTCGCCCCAGACTTCGGTACACATTACTTTTCGATTGAGACAGCTATCTATCTAATCGTACGCTCCTAGATGGCTCATATGACCCTTCCCCAAGAGATAATTGACGCTATTGTTGATGATGTCGCCCTTTTGCAAGACTTCGGCGATGTCTACAGTATAGCCGAAGGAATTCCGGCGTTATATTCTTGCTCTTTAACGTGTCGAGCTTTGCTCCCACGAGCACGCAAGCACATCTTTCGCCAAATCATGCTCAGTCCAGAACCGCCCGAGTACGGCCGTTCGTCTCTTAAACACAGGTCCTCCTTTCCGTATCAGCCGACGTGCTCTAGATTCATGAAGTACGTTCCACCCTCTACGGCGGCTCTCGTCGAGTCCCTGATCCTGTCTGGTCAACGTCCCACAAGCAGTGACCCAGACCCAGATCCATATATAGATCTCGAGGAATGGGCTGCCTCCGAGAATAGTCTTCCTCGTCTCATGGCATCACTCCAGTCGCTTAATGCTGTCGATATTCGGTGGTTCATCCTTTCTTCTCCCCATGTAACGACCCTGCATTCGATCTTCACCCACCGCAACATTCGGTCTGCGGCGTTCTCGGACATATACACCGAGGATCTTGATAAGATTCTCCTGCTGTTCCCTCATATGCAGTCCCTTCGTTACGGAGATAATGTCTGGGACACCGGTCATACTGGCCCTGGGACGGTGCATGGATATCGCCTTCCCTCCCCAGAGTGCATCACACTGTCCATGACCCCCATGGAGGTTCGTACCGAAGAGTTATTTAGGCTCATCAGTCGTCCTGTTCTTCAGCTGAACCGCGTTAAACGCCTGGAATGTAGGATTCCCTTCTACGGGCGCGACGAGCTCCTTCGTCTGACGGAGCTCATTCACGGCCTAGAACATCTGGTCCACCTAGAAATAGGATCGGAACAGTTTGATCCCAGAGTTGACCAGTAAGTCCATCCACATGCTTTCATGCTGTCCATCTGACATGCACCATACAGATATCCGGCTTTACCATTTCATCGGTTGACCTCGCTTGCGATTTCTGCATCTCTTCCATTTGAATACAATCTCACCGCCGAAATCGTCCCTTTTCCGTGGAAGCTCTACCTCCGCTCACTTTCATTACCATACCACGCCTATCACCTCCAGGATTTTCACTTAACCCTCTCATTCGAGGCAGACCTCGCTTTGAGGACTGACGGCGATTGGAGGGATCTTGCACGCGTTCTCCTTCGACTTCCCAACCTCCGTTGTGTCTATATTGTTCTAGTTGCTTATTGGGAGAATGAGGCGATTAAAACAAGATGTGTCTCGCTCTACGAGAGCATTACTGCCTCATTGGAGGAGGAGGGACACGAGTTTCACAGTTTGCTGGTGAATGCGGATGTTTCCCTCACGCTCGTGCGTAGTATGATGAACTTGAAAATACCTTCTACACGTATCTTTTCCAGACTCGATACCCGAACCAAGATTTAGATTCCTGACTTAGCCGAGCGCTCCACATCCGGCTGTTGTCTCAGTTACTATGTTACTATATTTGGAACTGTCTACGCTAAATAAATAGCTAAGGATATACCCCGACAGACAGTTAGATCATGTTGTGCCGCCGCGCGATTATACGCGTCGGGTTGCCACATCCAACGGCATATCCGCGCGTCGTTTCCGTGCAAGCGACTGATTTTTGTTCTTTGTTCGAGGGTTTTATGCTCAAAGAGGTTTTCCCCGCAGGGTTTTGAGGCACCCGATGCCTGCGTCGTCGTTTGCTTGTCTTTTTTACTATACATGGTCCGTCAAGGTAGTACTACCTTAGCTATTCGGTTCAGCTCGTCTACAAGAAATGTTAGTAATGGTCCACAGGGACCCAAGTTTTTTTTTTCGACCGTCCTCGGTTTCAAGCTGACGCTTCGGTGCGTGACGGGTGCTAGTTGGACTGAATCATCCAGGAAAAATGTACGATATTTTTTTCCTCACGGCACTTGTCGACACGGGCTGTGAGGTTCCTATTTCAGCAAGTGCGCTTTGATGCCCAACCTCCGTGAGATCTTCAGCATCTTGGACCCTGGGATCTGCTTGAAACATAGCCACAGAAGCTAAAAACAATGTCGGTAGACATCGCCAAAAGGGATTGCGACATAGAGAGAATGCTGCGGTGAGCGATCAGAATATGACGCACCTCAATGGTAACACGGAGGAATGTACCATCGCGGGTGGGCACAAACGTTGCCTTGAAGAAACTTTCGGTGGGCGCAAGCGCGGAAAGCTTGGTATAGGCAAAGCGGGCGTACTTGCAATCAACAATGTCATTTAGCAAATAGGAGTAAAATCACGCCATGTTACTACCGTCCCGAAATCCCTAACTCGCGAATATGGGATAGAGACATGATGATTTGAATGTACAACGCTTCTCCGTTGCCTCTCCCCTCATTTTGTCCTGTACCGCGCGGTCATGCGACCCGGGACATCTTGGCAATGGGATAAATGTCGTAAATGTCTGACGAGCACCCCCTAGATCTCGTATTTCGAATGAACTAAGACAAATCCAGTATCAAAGTCGCCGCCGCCGCCGCTCTTCCTATCACCGAGCAGTCTTATCAGTCTCCCGTTTACTGTATATATCGCGATACTAAATCTCTTTAACCTTCAAAGATTGGGTATTGTCTTAGCGGGACCGATCAAAGTATGTCGAGAAAATCACACACCTTCAACGACCAAATCGTCATCGTCCTCCTCCTCAACTGCGCGTTTACGTTTCTCAACTCTGAAAGCTTGAGATAAAGCTGTCAATTTTTTCTGCATCAGGTTTAACTAACAAAGGAAAACATCAGTCCAGACGAATATGGGTCAAATGAACTATTCGACCTGACGAGTCTGTGACTTCACAAGTTCGCTGAGCCCGACGATCTCGTTCTCCCTCTTGTTGACAGCGACCATGCATATGGTTTCATGTTTTCGACGAAGGTCATCGTCCCTTTCGCTGGAATGTTCCACATCTTCGCGCATCGCTATCTGCACTTGCAGAAATTCGATTTCCGAAATATGTTCCGTCTTCAGGCGTTCGATTTCCTCTCGAAGAGAGGCCGATGTGGCACGTTCCAGTTGAAGCTGGTCCTGCTGGATCTTCTTTCAATGTAACCAGAACGATGGTGAACAATGTGGTGTACCTCATCGCTCCAGTGCACCGTCTTCTCTACATCATCGCTCCAGTGCACCGTCTTCAGCATCTTGGTGGGCGGAACCCGTGGTTTTTTCACTGAAAAACCAATGGCCTTTCCGGGGTTTGCAGGTGGAGGAAGTCGAGGAAACATCGAGGCAGACAGGATAGGGATATTTCTAAGATAAGCAAATCCACAGCATGTATCGCGTCAAATGTTTTCCACCACGGCATGTCACAGGGGCAAGAGCGACGGCGTCACATAATCTGAAATGCGTATTCTGGAACCTGACTGCCAATCAATGTTCCGGGAGATCGCAACTGAACTACCTCGGGGTACAGAATCCACGACTCGCCGATCGGACTGGTCGTACCTCAATGCGAATAACCGAATCCATCCTTCCAGGACGACCCCAGACCGTCGCCAGGCAAGCCAAAACTTGTTTTGGGTAAATAAATGGGCCATAATCCATGCCTGTACAGAGATAGTCCCATGAAATGTTCAACAACTATATTCACATTGAGAAACGTCATGGCACAAGAGGGAAGTCTTCAACTCGAAGGACGAGAGCTCGGCAAGTGCCGATCGGCCTCGATTTGAAGCTCCGATGAGATGGTACGTGAGGATACGTGAGGATACGTGAGGACGATGGCTGATTTGAAGCTCCGCTGATCGGAGCTTGGAATGAAAAGTGATGATCGATAACCCTCTCTTCCCACCATGCCGCCTCTCCTGCGATGCGGGAGACGGTATACCCACTAGGACGATCCATCCAGGATGCCTCTATGCCGCCTCTCCTGCGATGCTGGAGACGGTATACCCACTTAACCAGGCTGACTCTACGCCGCCTCTCCTGCGATGCTGGAGACGGTATACCCACTTAACCAGGCTGACTCTACGCCGCCTCTCCTGCGATGCGGGGGACGGTACAGCTCAAGTCCCTTCGTCACGACCTCCGGTCGCCGCGCTCCATCTACAAGCAAGTTTTCTCTACTCCAATGATTTCAGTCTCTAACGCTTCCTGACCACAGTGCGTGGAGACAGCATACCCACTAGGACCATCCATCCAGGACGACTCTCTACCGCCTCTTCTGCGATGCGGGGGACGGTATACCCACTAGGACGATCCATCCAGGACGCCTCTATGCCGCCTCTCCTGCGATGCTGCAGACGGTATAGCCGCTAGGACGACTATATACCGCGTCTTCTGCGATGCGGGGGACGGTCCAGCTCAAGTCCCTTCGTCACGACCTCCGGTCGCCGCGCTCCATCTACAAGCAAGTTTTCTCTACTCCAATGATGTCAGTCTCTAACGCTTCCTGACCACAGTGTACGCCTTGCGGTTCCTTCTACGGGGTTCGGGCCATGTGCATGGATAGACTTAACAATCATGATCTACCGTAGACGATTCTCACGCAATACCTAATTACTAGTCCCCATTCGCATCTGCACATCTAAATAAAATGTGTATGTAGCTGTGGATTAATGAAATGTACTCCTTCTGCCTTAAACATAGCCACAGAAGCCGGAAACACAGCCACGAGAGCCAAGAGATGATGTACGTCCGGATGACGGGGTCAAGGACGAGGGGACAGTTTAGTATTACACCCCTGGGTCACAGGGCGAGTAAGTCATACGTTCATGTGAGACATTTCCACCCGTTGAATGGAAATTTGTCAGAGCATTTTCGCTCCGCCACATAGCCATATTTCACAATCATGGCGGATAGCGCAGATACCGATGAAACGGTTACGGTACCATCGACCCCTATGGAAACCCACTGTATTGGATTTTCTATCTGTTCCGTCAAATAGAGGAGGTGAATAATTCAGGCTACAGATTTCTTCTCCTGGCGCGGGAATCTCCGCCGTCTCCTTATTTTACTGGCACCGTCTTGCCGTCTACTTTCATACCATCTCTTGTCTCTTTTCCTAATTGAAGAACTTCCCAGTCTCAACACAAAAATGAGGTGAGGCAAAATACCGTACATTTCATCGACTTTCTTAGGCTTATGGGTTATTCTGTCTCACTAGCACCGGTCACAGATTGAAGCGTAAGATTGGAGACGAGGACGGTAAAATCAATGAGTTTCTTTCGCACTGTACACCATTGACTAACTGTTCTTGTAGACGAGTCGGAGGACGCACTTGCGAAGCGCGTAAAGGAGGAAGAAGAGGAAGAGGAAGAAGACGAGCATGTCGGACTATTTGCACAGTCCGCAACAATGACCCGTTCTGGATTGGATCGTCAGTTCTTCTCTGCCGTCGTGAAAAAATATTTTGTTGTCTGACGGTCTCTCAGAGGAAATGGCACGCGTCGTATTTCATCATGGATCATCGTCGACTACGAGCACTATTCCACCTGATGCTCTCCAGCGTGGATTGGAGGTCTTTGTGTCCCGAACGGATGCGTTAGAGTGGGGATATGATGACAATCTCCCTGGAATCGGTATGTGGAACAATTGCCTTGCGTAGCAGTTTAGACTTACTCCTTGGCAGTATCACCGGTGGCGCCCTCCTGCCCAGCCGAAGAGCCACATCAGCGCATCTCACAGGACGACCAGGAGCAAGGACGCGCCACTGGCAGTGCCTCGCCTCTGATTGAGTTTCCTGATGATGAGGTTTCTATGACCTCCAGTCCTCCTCCTTTCCCTCATTTGCCCCAAACTCCTTGGTTAGGAGGTTCGGATGAGCTCGAATTGGAACAAGGCCTTCAAACCGTTCCGCCGTCCCAACCAGAACTACATGCTTCCCCATCTCGCAACCCTCCCAAACCGCGCCGCTTTGTGACCAGTCTAGCTGCAAATCCTCCTGCACCCCCCAGAAAGCGGAGCACACAACCATCGTTCACTCATGGGGAGCACATCAAACCACTTCACTATTACGCCACACAGAAGACAAATCATGATACTGCACCGGACTCGACACTTTCGAGCTCGGATGTCGTTCAGGCCTCGTCTTCACCATCTCCCGCGGAACGTACCCAAATGCAGGCTCGTCAGGAAAATCTGGCCACTACACAGCGAGGACTCAGTATCTCGGCATCCGGGGCAGTATCCGCGATCTCCCAAAGCAATCTTTTCAATCAGCCCCAGACGTTTCTCATGTGAGCCCTCCGGCCACTCGGACAGGAAGCTCTTCCGAGAAACCTCCCCAGGATATCCGGACTTCGTCTCGGACGCGTCAGCAAGCTCTCAAGCCCCCCGCGAAAAATCAGCCCGCACCATCGCAGAAGGCTACGGCAAAACGTACACGGTCTGCCTCTTCTAAGCATCTTGACAAGCCTCCACAGTCTCCTACCACTCAGGTGGCGCATCGACCGCCAGTTGTCGACCATCCGCCCAGCTCCAGCCCATCCCAAGCCATTATCGCATCGGCCAACCCATTCGATGTGCTCAAGGCTCATCGCCTGCGCCTGCAAAGCCGAGACAAACTCTCAGCCTCGTCTTCCTCCGGGGGTATTCACGACAATCCCTTGCGGTCACAGCACGTTTCACCCCAGAGTACCTCTGAATCCCAAGGATCCTCTGGGCGGGCACATAATTCGGATCGCATGGCGGGAGCTGTCCAGAAAGATTCCCCTGGCTTTAGTCAAACTACCGTTACTGTAGAGCGCTTTTTCCAGGCGCTTCTGGATCATCCTGATCAGTGGGTAAAGAGGCTTGCGGATAAGAAAAAGCTCGACAACAATCCTGAAGCCATTGTCTCATGGCTTCTGAAGTATCCCTTGGATGACGACTGCACAGCTGAAGCGTTCAGTGCACAATTTCAGAATTGCGCAGAGGCTCTTGGTTGGAATGATCGGGTGGGTCCTTCATTGCTCCTTTGTCGCACTGTATCAACAACATCTCCAGGCCAGAGAGAAATTCGCCAAACGTCTTTCAAATTTATTCGTTCGAGCGTTCAAAGTCCCTGATGATTCCAACATACAGCCACCGCTAAGTGCCATATTATTGGTAGAGTTCATCGAAGAAACATGGCCGAGCGGTAAATGATACAAATGTACTGTAGTCGTCCGCACGTTGGGCTCTTCAATCACTAGAAGCACACTATATTCTTCCAATCTTAGTGAAATACACACGAGTGTCTGCATTTAAGTCAAATGGTACTTAAAGCTGAGTCCGCCTGAACACCTACATCGGAAAGCAGTGAACTAAAATGCAGATTTATTGTGGTCGGTTGGAACAAGTACGCCGTTAGATTTCTGGCCCACACATGCTCACGTACCGGACGAGGTGGCTGTGTTTCAGAAAGCTGGACTCGGCCTAGACTCGGCGTCGGTTCCAAAAATAACATTGTCACTGAGAAATCTAGTCTCCCGTAGTCAGCCTACTATAAATCCGCAACAAGTTCCGTTTATAGTAGTCTGATTTCAGTCGCGCCCTTGATGTAGGAGCTGGGCCTTCGTCCTAATCGGGACAGACGAATCCGGACAGACGAATCCGGACAACCGAATGTGGACCGACGAATGCGGAATCCCAATTCGGACGACAATGTCCAGCTCGTTCCCGCCATATTTGCATGTTCATCTCTTTGACAGGGGCAAATTGTATTGCTTTGAGTCTACTAAGGCACCTGCCTTTGGTTTAGAGCAACAAACATGAATTTAGACTGCTCGGACCTGAACGGTACCGGGCTCTCACCAAGGTCTCAATCCCGGCGAATTGCACAGTGTTTTCACCAAATCCACATATTACCAGGAAGTAACATTCATCAGCAGAGTAAATAGCAGCAAGACAAGGAACATTACGCGTAATTCAGATGTTTTCAAGAGACTAATGGGACGACGCGCGTCGAACTTGATGGCACGTGATCTCGGCAAACACCGAAGGCCCAGCTTCTACATCGGCCTGCCAACCAAAAACAGACTATGAGAAATCAGTCTCAGTGTCACATCATGTTGGGAACAATGATCGAGGTATCTCTATGCACATGGCAAAAGCGGACCCCATACAAGGACCCACAAGACGTAAGTACACTGGCCGGAAGTGTTAGAAAGGGAATATTGGGATAGAGAGAACTTGCTTGTAGACGGGACGCGGCGACGGAGCCACAAGAGCGCGTGACGAAGCGAATGTAGCTGTACCGTCTCCTCCAGTCAAGGAGAGGCGATAGCGGCGTCCAGTGGTGAGGCGAGATAGAGTCCTCCTGGATGGATCGTCCTATTCGGCTTACCGTCTCCCGCATCGCAGGAAAGGGGGCAAGGAGACCATTAGATCAGAGCTCATTCTGAGATGACTTTCCTCAGGGTTCAGCCCATCTTCCCAGCAAATTCGGTACGTTTTCGCTTCATATTCGACCTCACTCGAACCTGACGACGCTTCAGTGGTCAGTTCGGCCGCTTTGCGGCCTCATCTCGCTCGCGACTTTCTTAAGACCAAGACTGCGACTTTGGAAGAACGAATTGATCAGTTTTGAGCCGTCTACTTCCCTCGCCGGAGCGGCTTTTCATCTGTGATGAAATAGTTCGTTTTGCTGATCTTTCTGTGCCGTGATACTGACAGCTTTGACGTAGGGTTTGATAGCTCCACGCGAGGCACAGGAGGCATCCCTTAAGGACGAAGTGCGTCATTTCGCGTCTGATTTCTCAGGGCTTTTGTTCTATTCCCATGCGGCTATCTTCATGTTGGCAGGACATTCCGACCGAACTGGACCCGCTTTCGCTAAGTACTCCAAAGATTCACGGTTAAACTGCACCCATTGATGCCGATCTGGATCTTGCGGCTTTCGGTTTTATTTTCTGAATTTGAACGTAACAGATGGCGAACTTGTTTGGGTGAGTTTTATTCATTCTCACAGAAATCCCGTGCTAATTAAGTGCTACAGGGTACCTGTGACGGCAGTGAGAAGCGCCGCCACCGCCGCTGCGCTCGCGTTCCTCGCTAGTACTCACTGCTGGAATGTACCTGGGACGATATGGACGCCACACTCGGGAGTTTTCAAAGATAACGTGGATGAGGCCGCGGACAAACACCACTACAAGGACGGCGGATGGCATGATCTCTTGGAGCTTGTCGAAGACGCGGTATGCAGTCATGCACCAGCGCTTTGAATTGGAAAGAAAGAGAGATGACCTGTAATTAATGGAATGTAAGAACAAGAACGATCTAAGGAAGAAGTCATTTACATCGGTGTGTTTACCACAAACAGCTGGTGGGAATTCCCACAAAGCGCCAGCAATTTGAGAAGTGATGCGGTTCTCGGGGTCAGCCCATCGTTCGGCGACGACAGTTACATCGTAGCTGGCGTCTAAGAGTGCCCAAGCAGTCTGAAGGGACTATTAGAATATTGGAGTCAGGAGAGACTAACGAACACCCACAGTAAAGCCGGTGACACCACCGCCAACAACTAAAATGTGCTTTCTTGGAACGTTTGCGTTCGCTTGGGGAAGCTGGCCTTGTTGCAGGACAAGCTCGTCGCTGAGGCGAGTCAAGAACAAGTTGGGAGAGGAGGCGATAGACATTGTGGGTTAGAAGAGATGAGTCTGAACGGCGACTGTTGGTGATAAGGCTAGTTCACGTTAAGCAAAGGGTATACGACGTCACGCCGGGGTCGGTCCCTGAGTCAGCGATGTCGATGTCGGCGGGCATCAACGTCGGTACAAGAAAAGCTGTCACGACTGTTAGCCAGCTCTTCGGTGACTGAAAACCTAGAAACGACTTACCAGCGCAGTCAAGCATGGTCAGAGATAGCCTTGAACAGGACAGGCCCTGAGGCAAGAACGAGTTAGTAGCCTAGTCAGCAAAGAGAACGGTAAGTAAAGGCCGTGAAGGCGACCACGATACACACCGAATAACGAAGAGAACCCATCCAGTGACCTACTTCCTCGTCAACTAAAGCGGGAAGAAAGTCCTACAGCACTGTTTGAGCCCACAGCGAAGTCGAAGATCCTTATAATTGGCAGGAAACCCGACACGGCTGCAAGGAGGGTCAGCTCATCGACGAGCACAGAGAAGGAATGACGTACTATAGCGGTGAGAGACAGTGACGAGAGCGTGGCCCTGGAGGAAGGAAACAAGTTAACAAAATGGAATGGTAGTGGTGGGGCACAGGTATTTTACCGTGTAGGTGGACGTGTGGCCGTGTGGCCGTGGCCGTGTAGGACGTGTAAAGGGCCGTGACGGCCGTGTCGACCAACCCTTGAGTGGCTGTGGGGCCGTGTCTATAGTTGTTTATTACGTGTGATGGAGGAGTGTAACGCGGTTAACTTGACGACTCTTTACGACAGAGTCTGTCATCTAGAAACTTTGCGAGGTATGGACGACTATAAGGACATCTATAGACCATTAATGGCTACCCTCTACGGCAAATCTGATCTTTCGTAATGCTCCTTCATTCTTTGGACTTCTATTAAGCTGCTGGCACCCGGCCTTAGTCGTATAAAGACTGTTGAATAAACACATCTCTCGCATGCAGGTAAGTCTATATCATTTTCATCAGCCAGCGGATTTGGCCGCCACCTCGAGAGTAGTAGGTACCCGCAATACTTACACCATCAGCGCGCGCCTCACCCAGGATTGCATCCGTTGCTCTTCTGCGACTTTGGTTGTTCTGCTCAAATCAATTGACGGCTTCGGTTCTTTCCTTCCTAGAGGCTGGTTTCCGGTGCCAGCTTGACGTGCCTCGATGAGCAGTAAAGCCGCCGCGGGAGGGGCCTTGAACCGTGCTAGTCTCGTCTTTGGACTATCTCCGTTCTTGCGCGGTGAGCTACGCGATTCAGTCTCGCTCCCGTACTCATGTTAATTTCTTAAAATAGGTTATTTGACGGCGGTTAAACCGTGCTTATCGTCACGGACCAGATGTGCCTTGTCGTTCAACTGGGATCCCGTCTGTAAGTATTCAAGTCTTTCTATGTCTAACATAGTGCTGACACTGGTGGATTGAACAGGTTAAAAGCACCCGTTGAAGATCACTGGATGGTGACTCCAATCTTATCTATGTATCCCGCCATCGGAGAAGATAAATGCTGGCGCCATTCGTCATCATGGTTGAGTACCTTGTGTGACCGCGAGAAGGATGACGGATCGTCTTGGAGCCGGAAGAGCTTATGCCGCGTACGAATGTGCTATACATCGCCTGCCTTCAGGTACGTTAATCAGGTTCTGAAGATCTTCTCCTCTAACTAACACCGTAAGTACTACAGACTGTTGTTGTCGCGAGGACTACGACATGGTGGACTCCCGCGTGAGTTCCCCTTTTCGCGTTACAGTCTTGGCGTCGCTCGGTCAACCAGCCAAGAAGACTTCCACAGCTCGCATGTGTACGGCAGGGGATCCGCCACGTCCATCTGCTATCCCGCCAGCTGCTTTAGTCCAACCTCCACTGGACCTTAGCGTGGCTTACGGCGAAGACCACGGAGAACCGTCTGTGAGTTTTCATTCTCTGCTGCTCTAACCGCTCTCAACTAATGCCTAGCAGCGCCAAGAGTCGTATGCGTCAGCTTCGGCGTCCCGCGTTGACCACGAGCTTGGTACCACCCAGAAATACCTCGGTAAGTATTCTCCTTCTGCTGCATGTCCTCGCCTCTGAGGAAGTCCCTTCTGCTAGACAACTACGACGCCAGCACGTATACCCGCGGCGGTTTCGTCTCTCACGATGTAATATAGTACGTAACTCGTGTTCACTTAGCACTAGAGCCTCTTTACTGACGCGTACGCCGTCAGTGTAGGACCTTAGCTTGGTACTTGCTCTCCTAAGGAAGTACTGTAAGTCACACAATCCTGAGAAAAGTGAAGTCGCATCATCGGCTATGTTTGAGTCTGCTTCGACCTCTCTCATCGTCACAATGATGATGTCTAGGTGTCGTAGGTGAACGGAGGCAATCATCGGTGTCTCCGCGTCAACCACGGTTGTGGCTGCTGTGTCTCTGATGGTTATAACTATTGGCGTAGTGGTGTTGATGACGGGAACGGGGGCAGTGGAACCCCATCTGCACTGAAGTTGCTTTGGCTACAAATGAATGATAACCCGACGTGGTGAAGGCGTAAATGGTGGCTTGAGCCTTGAACTCTTTGAAATAAACTTGAGATGTTGAGCCGGTTTGTTTTGATGCATATCCTTAAGCATGTTTATGCTTGCGCAATAAAGTTCCTAGTATTTACAACTTACAAGTCTCACGAGTCGGCAATCACACGTCGAGGTACGCTGATTCGTCGCCGCGTACCCTTCAGTATATGTGTGTAACAGTATACATTGAAGGATGATAGAGAGCATGAGCGCGAGTCGTTTACACCAGTCTAACGACCCGAACTTGAATACTAGCCTATAATACTTAGTAGTCGTAGTACAACACTCTATTCACTAGGACTATAAAATACATGACACTGACCAAGGTTTTATCAAACAGCAGTCAGTCTCCGTAACGTCGTAGGCCCTCAACGGAACCTAAAGCCTAGAGTGGAGTATCATTACCGACAATGTCACCTCCCCATCACGTTGTTGTAACGCCAATGTAACGCTTCCCTGCCTACCGTGTACTGTCCCTGGACGTGGCCGTGTTGGCCGTGGAACTTGGGCGTGTGGCAGTGTGGCAGTGTGGCCGTGGCCGTGTCTACCGTGTGGTCTACCGTGGACGTGTAAAGGGTGGCAGTGTTACCGTGTTTGCTACCGTGTTGGACGTGTACACGGCCGCTCACGGGCATCCATCACATCTCCCGTTGAGTAGTTATTGACTTCTACCACTCGCTGACAACCTCTGTAAGGACGTCTACATGTTATTCATGGCTAGTTCTACATTGTACAAGGTGAGATAGCGACAAGAAGGATCAAAATGAGTGAGTTTTGGTGATTGGCCGTGTGGACCCTGCCGTGTAGGACGTGTGGCAGTGCACGGCTACCGTGTCAACCGTTGGACGTGCACGGTAAACTCTACCTGCCGTAGTGGTGAGAAGGAGAGGTGTACTGTGTGACAATTAGTGCGAGGCGATCACGTTATAAGCACGTCGCGCTAACGTCGGAGACGTCGGCATTGTGCACCAGGCCCGGACAACCGACTCCACGTCTGACAAAAAAAAGTGGTAAATCAGTAGAGGTATAGCGTCGGCGCACCACGTGCTTCATCTGTGTACACGATATCTAAGGATGTCTTCCATGTCGCGGTCGACAGCGCATACCAGCTGGCAAAGTCATCAGGCCGGACTAAACGTAGCACTCCAAAAATTCGAGCAGAAAGTTCGCGGTACGTGCACGTCCAAGTGTTGGATTCTTGACGCGAACTTGAAACGGGCGTAGATCAAGATCAAGAGCTTCTTAACACCAAGAAGGAGCTGCAGAAGTTACAGAATGGTACATCTCTCTCTGTTTTGACGCTATCGGAATAGAGCGACACCAGGCCTTGGCGCAAACAAATACTCCAGAGACTCACGGCGGTACGTACTTCTCGACACTATTATCGACTTCAGATTTAGAGGCGGCATTCAGACACCCAACTCCGTTATGAAGAATTACGGCTGCAATTAGTCGCTTTACAGAAAGACCACCAAGGTGAGTTTGCCTCGTTGCAAGGCGACAGTGCGATGACCGCGTCTGCAGCTATGCGAGATGAGCATGACCTCTGCGACATGAAAATCTCTGAGATGCGGAAATCGTTGAAGACCGTTCTGATAGATTCACCCGACGACGCGCGGTCTCTGGTGGCGGCGGTGAATATGCAGCTATCCATGCTGGAAGAGTTGGACAATGGACGACTGAGCCTGGAGGTTGGAAAGGGGACTACGGGGAGCGTGAATGGCAACACCTGTCCTGACCTTGACGTCGAAGGGGAAGGATCTGCCAGGAAGAAGCGTAAGAATATGCATACCGGTTTCTAGGTTTCAGAGGGCCGATTGATCTCGAATGAGCCTGTAGTTATTGTATAATCACTTGAAAAATGTGGAGTAGTCTTCCATTCCGTATCCGTCAAACAAGAAACACTACGATTTACGACCATACAGACGAAGCCGAAACTTGTGAGTTACGCGTGTTGGGGGCAACGAATATGCTGCGCTGCCTCCCACCGAATCTCGTATTCACCGATTTCCGGTCATCCATCACCCGTTGCATCGTCTAGTTACGCGTCAGTGCTGTTATGAGGAGTCGAATTGCAGGAAAACAACTACTAACCTGACGTCGAATCTCTTCTTGTTCTTCCAGTTTTCCCTTTAGTACGAGGTGCTCATCTGGCCGGAGCTGTTCGCGATTAATGGCTTCGTGTATGAGATGAGCACATGTCTCCAGGTGGGCGAGATTGCGGGCCTCGAAGACTCGGATGGCCTGCATTTCTTCAACCGTCTATAGTCGACGAACCGTTCAGTTTCAGGGAATACTTCGCGGAGTGCGAAGACATGTACCTCCTTGCAGAAACCCATCTGCTCAAACTCACGTTAGCAATTGCACAAGTACGCTTGACGGACCGAATACGAACCTCGATTGCGAGCTGTAGCACTCCCTTTGGTTGTACGATTCTCTTCTTGACCGCGTTGTTATTCAACCTGATGCGTCTCTTCGTTGCATCGTGGGGGCTGTCAAGAATGCCTCTGGCTAGAGCGAGTAGCGTCTGAACGGTTCGGTTAGCACACGCTGACTGCGAAGGTAGAAGTTTGCGCACATACCTTCAGGCTCTCCACACCGTCTTTGCTGGCCGGGTGCGACCCAACCATCCCAAGGATATCGATATCAATCATCTTCCGAATCCTCTGCCGGCACGCGTGTCCCCGGTCGTGGTCCTGGAAAGAGGCTGCAGGTACTGTGGTAGATGTACTCGGAGTCGGGTCTGCGAGACGTAGCGACGGCTGCGGCGATTTGGCGGCGTCTTGATTGCACTGACATGGCTGTAGAGGAAGAGATGGGGCGTGAGAGATCGATACAAGTGCGCGTGTTCCTTAGTGGGCGCTTGTTCGCTGATAGACTTGAAGCATAGCTCCTTCCGGAGGTTATAGCGTCTATGCTTTATTGACCCCGCATTACTTAACCTCTGCTTGAAGGTTGCCACACCCAACCAGCACCCACTAACTGCACGGAAACAAATCACAGATTTGGAAAACAGATCCGAAAATGGTACTGAACAAGCAACGACACTTAGATTTGTGTTGAACGTTGAAGTTCTGCTGCGAATCCGAAGCGGACTTGGACGAAGATGCCACGCCGCCAACCCTTCCGAAAGATGGGGAGGTCGTAGTAGAAGGCAATGTTTTAAGTCCTGGTAAGTAATCCTTGGCTGAGCGCTGTACAACAAGTTCTGAGTAGCCGAATAGAATATAGAACGCTCAAGTTCATGTAAACACGGGCGTCCTTACTCGGAGTCACTCCCTATGGAATACATAGCAAGGCTAACATGAAAGACCATGGCTTAGTCTCACTTGAATGCGTTTTTAATCTCCGCGTGTCGCTTCCCAGTCCATTTACCTTGAAATTGGGAGTCTGCAGCAACCATGTCGCGATCAAGCTCTGTAGAACACAGATCAGTAATCGGGTTTCAACTTTCCAGTAACAGAGGGCATACCAGGAATCTCCCCAAGCATTTTCAGGTTTGACAGCGGTACACAGGCCCTTCACGCGAGACACGTAAGAAGCAAGAATTTGATGTTGAAGAAATCGTTCTAAGTACCAGTTGTTATCGAAGAAGCGGACGATGAAATGGGGCAAGTATGGTGTCTTCAACCTTTTCTCTTCAAACTTTGCAGAAACAGGGATTGGAACCCGCAAGTTGTCTCTTCGGATGTCTTCGTCGAATATCACGATTCCAGGATACCAGGGATTCGACGCTGTGAGGCCGTGACGTCTGTACCGGAGGACTGGTTTGGGTTGGAGACTCACGGACTTTCCCCAAACTGGGGGGACGCATTAGGATATGGCATAACACATAATATTGAAATAGACACGCACCGAGGGTTCTACTTTCCATAACGTGGTTATTGGGATAGTCACCCAGACTTCGCTCTAGCACTTTGTTCCTGTCAATGCTTTTCTTTGATAACCTGCCTCTGCGCTTTCCAGCCCGAATTGGAGTACTAGGTGTCGATACGGGACCGCGACTGGTATTAACACCTGGCGGTGTGATGTCGCTAGACGATGCGACGGGCTGTAACATCGCCGACCACTCTCCGCCGAGACGGTCTGCGCTACTACTGCCAGTAGCACCCCGACTATTCTCGTTGGCGGCTTCACTCCCCGAGGGAGTCCAGTCAGAGGTGCGTTTACGCTTTCTCGAAGGTGTTGATGTGTCGGAGATCGCAACCCTTCTCGCAGCCATGGTGTTCACGATAAGTACTTGTTCCGTAATCTTCGTGGCGATGAGAGCATCATCAGTCTCGCCAGCAATTTCCTTGAGCGACGTGCTTAGACCGATAAGCTCCAGGTGTTGGTCGATCTCGCGCTCCTGGAGATCAATCTGCTGTGTTGTAAATTCATGGCGCCGACCTGGCGGCGTAAGTATAAAAATTTTCGGAGCACCCAGCCGGAATATGAGACGTACCATTCAATTCAATGGTTAGCTGTTGGTTTTTACTCTGGAGATCTTCATAGGCACGATTCAGAGCGTAGATGTCACACTTGAGCTTTCGTGTTTCCAGTCGGTGCTGGTTATCTATAACAGTTCGGATCAAGATGCCATATGAATAACGGACGAGACCGGTAGGTTTACCCTTCTCAGTCAACTCGTTACGAAGGGAAGTGATTTGCAACTTCAAGTCTTCTATAGTATCACCGCCATCACTGGTAGTTGTGGCAGCAATCATAGGCTGGTCTGTGCGTTCTGGTAAAGGATGTGCATAAATATCAAGCTAGCAGCAGAGTAAGAAGCGCACCAGCGACAAGCGGCGAGTCAGAGTCCATAGCATAGGCGGATTTCAGAGTTGACAGCGACAGGCCAATCAAGAGCAGTCGAGTCCCCAGGCACAGGAAGATAGGGTTCTGGATGCCACAGATCAACTCGGGACGTCTAGCACAGTGCTAGCATACTGTAGAGCCGTCTGCTTTGAACACTACTTGAAGGTTGCAGTTAAAGAAGTATTCACACCCGAAAGTGATGGTATTGCCCCCGCCCGGCCCGGGCTGGCAGCAGAAGAATACTAGTAAAACATCCACAGTAATCAATACAACAACATAGTGGTATTTACAATAAGTGTATCGTCAAGACATAAGTAAGTAACATCACATAAACTGTGTAAGTACACCGAACATAAAAAGATAAACATACAAAGTCGAAGTGGCTTATTAAATGGGTGCAGCATTAATTGTCTGTCACCCTCAAAATCGGTCAAGGCAAGGCAGCAGAGAACGTCACCGTCAACTCCCTGCTTTGCCCATAGTCATGCTTTTCCGCATACTCTTGATTGGCCCAAACGTTCCCAATCCCGGAGGAGGACTATCATCATCGTCATCGTCAACCTCCATCGGATTGTCCTGTGTACCACCGCCGTTCACAGTGGCAGCAGGGGTGTCTCCGTTCAGATTAGGTAATGGAACGGTAACAGCATGCGGCGTCGACGCCACAGATGAAGGCGTCTCGGCCGGCGGCGGGTACGAATTCGCAGATGAAGGTGGCGCGACAGAGCTCGCGATGGACGATTCCCTGATAGACAGCGGGCTGTCAACGTGCTCCTTCTCTGTACCATTCTCCTGCTCCGTTTCCTTTACCTTGCCTTTCTCCTCGCTAGTGCCATGCCCATTAACCACGGACTCTGGTGGTGGCGATAACTCCCCGTCCTCCTTCATACGTCCATCCTCCTTTGCAGTTCCGCCTTCCCTGATAGTCGCATCCTCCTCGACACCCACAACTTCCTTCTCCTTCTGCTTCACGCCCTCATCCTGCACAGTTCTGTCCCCTTTCATATCCGCCTTCGCAACCTCCTTTACGCTCACATCTTGCATATCAACATCCTCTTGGATAGCCAAATGCACGAGCAAATTCCGCCACCACCCAGACCCAGGCTCCACCATCACCTTGACCCTCTTGGCTGGTGGTTCCTCATCGTCCTCATCATCCCATCGCACCGCCCTCTTCTTGCCCTCCCTAACTAACAGCTTCCTTTTCAGCTCTTCCACCTCCATCTCAAGCGCAGCCACTCGCCGGTCTTGCGTTGTCAAGGCATGCACCACTGACGGAACGGACGGATTTAGAGAAGAAAATGAAGATGTGAACGGGATCAATGAAGCGGATGAAATTGAAGGGGAGGCGACCGTGGACGAGGAAGACAATTGCCGTTGAGGCGCTGTAGAGATGGAGGACTGGTGATATGTCGTCGCAGTAGCAGTGGAAGGAGTGGCGTTATTGCCCACATGGGATAAACTGCTGCGAGAATACGGCGTCGGTTTAAACGTAGCATTCGCTGGAGCCCACGAAAAACTCGACGTATACTTGGGTGCCGTCCATTAGCTCCCGTGGGGTAGACATACCCAACAGACTGTGGCTGGGCCTGGGTGGAGGTTGATGCAGCTGCAGATGTCGAACTGGAAGCCGGCTTGGCCGATGTGGAATTCTGTTTAGGGGCTGGAGCAGTCGGTTTAGGAACATGTGTGGGCTGTTTAGCAGGTGAAGCAGGTTTGGAGGCTGGTTTGGAGGGCGGAGGGAGAGGGAAGGGAGTTTGGGAAATGGAAATTTCCCTCTGCTCTTTCTTCAATCTGAAGATACCTGCCACGTCGTTCGGCGCGGGTGTAGACGGTTTCGGGATGGGCGCGGTAGGAGGTGCAGTCGCTTTAGGCGCGGGTGTGGGTGCAGTTGCGGGTGGGGGAGCACTAAGCGCAATGGCTTTCGGCGCACTGACCGGCATCGCTTTCGGGGCAGCCTTCAGCGCGCTGATTTGCGGTGGGGCTTCCGCGGGGTCTGCCATCTCGACGTCGCTGTCCTTCTCCTCCGCCGCCTGTTTCAGCGGTGCCAGTACAGTCGTCCAGCGCACGTCCTTCCCCCATACTTGCGTCTTGCGCCAAGATTCCACGAAGACGTTCGCGCGTCTAAACGACGTGTGTTTACCCGCATCATCCCACACCCACTCACCATCAACCTCTTTGAGTCCATCGACGTATTGGCGTATGGTTAAGCCATCGTCGATCTGGTCTTCGGTGAGCTTGAAGCCTTTGACGCCCTTGGTGGTGATACGCTTCCAGTCTGCTACAAATCGTATCAAATAGGGGTGAAGAAAGAGCGTTATGACACTGACCAGTCTTGACCGGATCCTTGGCATATTCTTCGTCGCCGTAATTCTCCCAAAACTCCTTCAACTGGTCGGGGTCTGAGATGAGCCAGCCAAGTTTATACCTGACCAGCACTCGGTCAAACATCTCACACCGCCACATGCGGGCCATGCCCTTCGTCTCCTTGCTCTTCAAATCATCCTCCCCAGCATCCACATCTCCCTGCGTCTTGGCGGCCTCTAGAAAGGCCTCCGCCACGCGCGCGACATGGACGATCCCTACCCGAAATTCCTCCCACTCTTTTTTAAGGCCCGACGCTTCGTCCGCCTGCAGAACAAGCTTCACACTACCCCACAGAAAGGCGCCCACAAACAGCAGCGGCACGCGGTACACGCTCGGTATGACTACTTTGTCGCCATTTGCAAGTTCAACAGTGGTAAAATACGTCCGGTGAGAAGGGCGCGGGGCAATGCTAAACGAGTGTGTAAGGAGAAACTGCATGATGCGGGACTTTGACCATGTTGAAGGGGTCGTGAGGTACGGCAATTCGGCTGGGTGAGCGTGGTATGTGGTGGAGATGGGGGCGCTCGGTCGCCGGGTCGTAGGAGATATGACCTCTGGCGTTGGGGTGCGCGACACCTTCATAGGTACGGGGGTATCGGCATCTTCCTGTTTAACGCGGGGCTGCTTTCGTGGTGGCATGGCTGAAGGTATATTTGGGACGCGCTGAGTGTTGACGGCTGAGTTGACCTGTCAAGTTCGCGGGGTTGAGTGGGTACGAGTGAAGAATGCCTAGGTTTCTCTGTTTGCCGGGAAGGGAAGTGAGTGCCAGGAAGTGCAGTCGTCAATAAAGTCGCCAAATATTAGCGGATCAAGTCCGCAAGTCACAGTATGTCGTCTGTTCGGAACTCAACAATCTGTGTAGGGAATATAACCGAGTTGACGCACTATCTTCGTCACCAAGGCGGGACTTTCGGAATACCAGGGTGTTGTTGAGTTTATCGAGAATTCGGCAAGATCAAGCTCCCAAGTCACTACAACTGTTCAGAACTAAAAGTTAAGTCAACAACCATCACAGTGAATACAGTCAAGTTGACGCACTACACCCGGTCCTAGGGTGACCTATCTGAGTCTCCAAATTCCACGACCCAATATCGCTTCCTTCCACGTCCGCTACAACTCTCAGTCTCGACCTCTCGGGGTGCAAATACGCGTCGGAATTTTCAACTCCAAAACACTCTCCGAGTATCTCCCGACCACTCTCCAGATAAATAGCCTCCAAAAATCGCAATTTTGCTCGAGTCGGCCGTCTGAGGCTTCACCTGCTCACCAAACAAAATCCGAAAAATGTCAACACGCAGTCAACCACTATCCGCACACACCCGTCCTCAGGAGTTAATTCCGCCCAGAAAAATCGAATAGATTGGGAGAACCAGGTTGGGAGCGAGAAACAGCGCCTCCGATGGGGGTGGAGGAAGGCAAGCGAGGTCCAAGTGGCGATGACCAAGGTCGGATCAGATACAGCTGGACACGTGATCGGGACCACATGATGCCACTGAGTTGAAAATTTCACGTTCAACTTGACGTTGACTTGGTCATTGGTGTAGAGTAACAAAGATCCACTCAGGCCCATCCATCTATCAGGAACTGGCAGTTCCAGCACCGTCGTGGCAGCCACGGTGATATTGTATTACTATCGAGCGGCCTGCACTCCTATCAACTGGATTGCTGTTCGGATGATATGTCGCGGTCGGATGGAAGACAAACCCCAAGCTGCCCACGGAGACCACTACCTAGATTGTTCTACGTGTGTTTCTATAAATCAAGGTCTACATGGAAAAGCCTTGTCCAACAGACCCAAATAATCAGATGCTTAAATATAAGATACCCCAAAAACAACAAAACAACAACACATACAACATAGAGGACACCACTGTATTATACTGATAATCTAAGAGAATGAAAGCGGTGGTAGCAGTGGTGGATTTGGTCTAGGTCTTTTCCTTGGCCTGGTATTCTCCTCCTGATCGTCCTCGTCTAGACTATCATCTCCACCCTGCCCACCTTGATTACCACCTCCACATCCCCGTCAGAGTCTTCATCAAACAACACCCCAAGATCCTCCTCCTCCTGTTTCATGATCATACCCATGATCACATCAACGCTCGCCGGAGTCTCTTCCTTCAACCTCCCCTTCAGCTTCCTCAGTTCCTTCACATGCGTCTTCACCGCCTTTCTCAAATGTTCTGCCGAAGACGACTCCAACGCCGCCGAGAGATTCTCATAGAGGTGCACGACAGCGACATGCTCCAATACGAACTTGCGCTGGTACGAGGTGCGCACTGACGCGGCGTGTTTGCGGGCGCCGTCCAGCTTGCGCTTGCACGTCGCCAATTGGTCAGTGGTGCGCTCGAGCTCTTCGGACAGACGAGCCATTTCCGCGCCATCTATATGAAGAGATGTAGATCGGACACTGGTAAAAAGTAAACAGCAGCGGACATACCTGTATTGGAACTTGTTGACGCATGCCGTCTGTCGGCGTCTCTTCCGCCATCTAGCGGAGCATTTCGCGCCCCAGAACCTCTTTCAAGGTGTCATATTGCACCTGTAGAGTAGCGACACGCGCCGCCAAAGCATGCTTATCGTTCTGCCCTTCATCATACCGCGTCTGCAGCGCGCCCAGGTCGGTCTGAAGCTGCCTCACAACCTGATGCTGGTAAATATCTGGATCTGCCGAATATCAGCCACCAGCGCCCTGATAACGGAGAGCACAGATAAACATACCAGGAATGTTACGCGACGGCTCGCGGTTCGCGGTTCTCTCCAGCTCTTGCTTCTCCTCCTGCAGCTCGGCATATCTCTTCTGGAGCTCCGTGTATTGCGTTTGAATAGAAGCCACCTGTGCCTGGAGCGCGAGCTTCTCCTGTAGAAAAGTTCCATTTTCAGATCGCAGGCTGTCGAGCGGCCCATGATTGCCCAAGGCTGGCGTTGCCTTCATGTCAATGTTGTAGATGCGTAGCAGCAGAGCATTCTTGTCCTTTATAAACGCGTCCCGCTCGGCCTTCCGTGCTTCTGCCTCAGCCTTGAGCGCTTCCTCTAGCGACGCTATACAAATGATTTACTCAACCCGCGATTCTAAATATCCAAAGACAAGAACTTACCGGTCTTCAATGCTAAATCTTCACTCCGGTTTTCCAGGGAATCCTTCGCAACTTGCCAGGCATCTTTCTCGTTTTTCAGGTTATCTTGGTAATCGTATGATGAGACAGAGTGCAAGAAAGGAAACAATCAGACCTACCGACAGTGGACAGTAACCGATCCCTCTCCGCTAAAAGCGCATCCCTTTCGGTCCCCACAGTTTCCAAATCCTGGAACATGCGGTTCATGAGACTATCCTTCTCAGTCTGTAGCGTGTCTTTATCCGCTTGCAGAGTAACTGTTTTTTCAATTAGCGACGCAAAAAGTACGATTCAAAACGATGCTCGCCAACTTGAGCATTTAAATCCCGGAATAGTTCAGCGCCGCCCATGTTCTCGATTTCAAAATCTAAGTACGACGGAGTCGGCGTAAATACCGTCACTTATTCGAGGGGGAAAAACTTACCAGACACTTTGGCCTGCAACTCGGCGACTTCTCCTTCCAACCTCACTTTGTCCGCTGCGAAAGGCACAGTCAGTGGATGATTGAGAAGAGATAGTGTGTGCATACAGCTAAGAGACTGTGTTAACGCCTCATGCTCTGACAATTTTCGTTTCGTTCCTGTATAAGAGTCAGATGGTTGGTAACTACGAGAACAAGATGTACCTTCCAGTTCCGTGGCCTGTCGTCGAATCGCTGTAAGATCACGTTGGTATTTAGAGTAGACATCTAAGATGGAAGCGCACATTCCAATTCAGCGAGATTTCGTTTGATTTCTAGATGAAACATTAAAATCATACAAAGACATGTTCATCGATTAACCTACGGGTCTGCGCGCGTCGAAGCTTTGCAGCCAGATCTTTGATAGTTTCGTCGCGAGCTGTTTATGTCAGGTATGAAATAGTAGCAACACGATAGCTACGTACCGAAGACGACAGCCTGCGTATCCGTAACTTTTGTCTGGAGAGCTATAAAACGTCAAGTCCCAGGATTAGCCACTTGAAGGACCAACAGACCATCCTTTTCCTTCACGAGGGCTACGCACTTGTTTAGATACGGATATCATACGAAACTAAGACGTACCTGGAACCAGGACCATATCTATCGCGTCGTCGCTCGCAGTTGAACTGGAGCTAGGACTGGGATATGGCGCCTTCCTGGAAGACGAACGAATTCTGATTGTTATCGGTGTTGGAGGCATCTCTCGTCCTGACAGAGTACCCTCTCTTTTCTGTCGCACCTTAGCGAGGGCGGCATCGAATACGTCCCGCGCCAATCAGGCAGATCCTCTTGCACGCGGGAAAACAGCTCGTCGTCGTAGCGACTGCACGTGTCGGAGTTGGCATGACATTGCGCATTTTTACATCGCAGTTCGGTGCGGAATGCAGCACATTGTAGATCATTGGCATTGCAAAATTTACAAGGCTATAAGAATAAATCAATCAGGGCAGTAACACTGCAAGGCAGATTTACTTACGATGCCCACGTCAGCGTTTTTTCTCGCACCATGCTCGCAAGCGTCTGGGTTTTGGCGCGTTTCTAGGGCAGCGTGGATGGCACTCTCGATATCCGCCTCTGCCGCCATGATGGCAAGAGGTGCGCCGCTTTGAACCCATAATATTCACCGGGTAGCTGCCGTCCCGCGGCATCATCCGGCAAACAGTCGGCAGCTTTCACTTGCTTTCCTTCTTACAACGAGCACCTCTCATGGCTCAATGTTTGACCTCAAAACGTTCATAACGCGAATACATTCTCAACATATTAGCCACGGTGCCGTACAAAGGTGGTCCAAGAACAATCGCAACAGAGCCTTGTCACAACCTTGTCAGCCAAATTATGAACTTGAAACTAACGAATCCTTGCCATAAACGACCATCTCGCTACTTGGAAATCTGCCTCTACTGCTCCTCGACCAACTGTCACTGGAGCGGGGAGCCTTGTACAAGAATATCCGATGAACTCTTTGATCGGATTCAAGCTGCCCATCCTTCTGTGTCACGGTTGCGAGATGACTTCGATGCACTTCTGAAAGAGATAGGAACCGAAACGCTGCGGAAGGAAATGGACAGTCCGCAGCGCTCCAGCAACATCACAAACACGGTTCTCGAGGAGATGAATGGAGAACTTCGGGATTCCCTCCGTTGTCTTGAATCGACTCTGGCGACACTGCTTGAGCAGGAGACAAACTAGTACTCTCTGGCTGCAATTCGTCAAAGCTGGTTGACCAATAGACCGCCAAAGAGTGCGAAATGTTTTGTCGGAGTCTTGCTGTCTAACCACGCTGACACGCTTACATCGGTACATGCCTTTCACCTCACGCTTCTGCCAGTGCGTAAAGTTACAGCTCTCGACGCGCGCGTCAAACATTTAGATAATGGGGAGAGAAACTGACGAGGTGCAAGCATAAGCTCAACAGTACGCCTTGCCTTTCCTACTCCATTGCGCACTATGACAAACACCAGGAAACATGGTACTGCTATACCTAGCAGTCACCAAGATACTCGGGAAGCTATTATCCGCATACCTGGCCGATCGTCCTAACTCGGAAGATGCTGGGCCGTGCGCCCACACCAAGTAGACCTCCAGAAGTCAAAGACTTGGCTCCTTGAAGAGACACTGCCAACGAACGTTGACGAGATTCTCTGGCCGCGGACTAGGAAAGAGGATGCAATGAAATTGGAAGATGGGACGGTGTTTTCACGGGCAAAGAGAGACGCAGTGTAAGACTAGTAGCAGTACATACTTAGTAGATTATAAAATCACTTGTTCACGTCATGCGATCACCTGACCGTAAGCAAGTCTCTTTTGTTCCACCACCATCCTATGCCTCCTCGTCGGTCCCAAAGGATTGCTGTGGCGGGCTCGACGTCGCAACCAACGCGGCGCTCTGTGAATCACGAACCCGTACCAGCAGCAGCCCCTGTCACCAAGCCAGCGGCCAAGCGCCGTCGAATAGCAACTCCGAAAGAGGATGACGACGACGCCGACGATGACAGTGGCGACGACAGCTACGGAGAGACACCGGACGACCATGAAGATGAGGCGCGCCCTGCTCCCAAGAGAAAGCAGAAGCGTGCTAAAGGAGAGACATCCGGCTCTGCGGGGCAAGATGCGCCAAGTCAGTGGAAACACGTCAGAGGGAAACGGGGCATACTGGAGAAAATAACTGATACCCCGCTCGACGTGTTGTTCGAGGTACGTGCGCAGATTTCGCCGGTATTTGCTTTGTCTCATCCAAGTTATAGATATTCTCGTATTTGGAACCCCTCGATCTGCCCAGACTCCTTGACATGTAACTTGGAATATCGTCGAATAGTGAACAGCCGCTCGTGTTACTGCTACTCGTCAAGTAGCTGTTTAATTCGGACTGGATTGTGCTCCTTTAAGCTCCTCGTCACAGCTATACATGCATCCACATTCGCAGTAGTCAATCATGCTGGGTGTGAATAATGGTGTTCATCTGAGCATGAGCGTGGAAATCATCAGTGTCGTCGTCGTGGTGATAGGCGGTCGCAAAGTCGGGAACCTAGTGAACAAAGATACACAGCGTAGAGTGAGATACTAGGCGACCGTGTGGCGCAAGGAACAAACAAATGGGGAGTGGAACAAAGAGACGCTGTATATACACTAGTGGCGGAATCGAGCAGGAAACTCGGAGAGGAAAGCGAGAAAAGCTCGATGAGGTGATGCCAGAGACGCGACGTTGGTGGCGGCATTATCGAATGTAACATGAACGAAGGACGAACCAGGACCTAGTTAGAAGACCGTATGGGACAAGGGACAAATTCCTCTATGCCATCAGTGAGATTAGCTTGAGCTGAAGAAACTCTGCGTCTCTGAACGCAATTGAGGCAAACGTGGCAGGTCATCATGGTGGCCAGAGGAACACTCTCAATTCCGCCAAAGTACAGTGGGGTATAGTATCTATTGTGGCGCAGACGTTAACATGCACACGTGAACGGGCATTTTGACCTCCTCTCCAACGATAGGCTGCAACGTCCCAGCAATGAAACCTTCAACCCTGTCCTCGGTGCTGCTAAACTCCAGATCGCGCACGACGAGTGCAAGCATGACCTTGAATTCATAGACAGCTGGGCAAAGGAGAGGAAATTAGTGTAGGAAGGAAAGCAAGCCGGGTATGACCCGAGGTCACATGACCCCGCCACATCGACGCGAACTCTCGTGTCTCTTCTCGTAGTTTCTATTACCTTTCACTATGGACACTTGTTGTTTACATTTAGAACTTACTAGAACATTTGTAGAGGTATATAAGCCTCGCATTTTCTACTGTAGTAAATACACAATTTTATCTCTCTTCTTCTCTAACTACCACCTGCTGCTAACAGGTTATGGCCCCGGCCATAACTGAAAGCCCCAAATAACTCGAACCCACCATCGCATAAACCCCTCGACAAATCCTCCCAACCATGTCCACCAACACGCTGTCATCCATAGGGATCCGAACCGTAACCGTATACGGTTACGGCTGTATGGTTTACGGTGCTTTACGGCGCGAAGCCGTCCCGAACCCGTAACCGTAAGGTCGCGTCCATGGCCTCTTACGGTACGGTTACGGGTCAACTTTACGGTGTGCATACGGGTGGGATACTGGGCCCGAGACGCATTGTGGCGGCTTCCCAACGGTAGGAAATGATCCATGAGACGTCCTGGAGGTATGAAGAGGTGTCTGGCAAGCCAGACGGACGCTCCACGACAGGATGTGATATGACCACAGTGTTACGGTCACTGACAGCCCGTAACCCGTACCGTCCCCGTAACCGTATGGGGGCGCGGCATCATGCCATACGGGACGGTACGGGTACCCGTACAACCCGTAACCGTAACCCGTACTGTACGGTTACGGTGCGGATCCCTATGTCATCCACCGCCAAACTTGGCGAGTACTTCGCCAAGCTCCCGCAATGCAAAGCCGATGGCACGAACTGGGTTTTCTTTAGAGACCGGTTCATATTCGCCCTCGACGCGGCTGGTCTCGGCGACCACTTTGAGGGTAAAGTCGCTGGCACGTCAATCCCGCCAACCGAGCCACCAGTGGCGGACCCGACCAACCCTACTCCGGATGAAACGAAAGCAGTTAACGAGTACCTGGGACGGCGCCGGATTTGGAAGTCCGAGCAGGCTGTCATAAAGCAAGGGATTGCATCGGTGATCCCCGACTCGTTGTTCTTGAAGGTTAAGGGCGAGGCGACGGCAAAGTTGATGTGGGAGAAGGTGAAGAGCGAGTACGAGAAGAAGAGCAAGATGGTCACGGTTGACCTACGGCGCAAGCTCCAGGATGAGCGGTGCGCAGAGGGAGCAGATGTCAAGGCTCACCTCACAAAGCTACAGTCCCTACGCGAGGACCTCATCGCGATGGGATCAGATCCAGGCGACGATAACTTTGTCGCGATACTACTAGGATCACTCCCCGCCTCATTCGAGACGTATCTCTCAGCGCTCACGGGCGCATCAACCCTACTTGGCAAAGCTCTCGATCCCGACATGGTGCTGCAGGGCATCAACGACGAGGCGGACCGGCGGAAGGTCAGGTCTGCAGGAAAGGGCGAGAAAGAGGCCGCGTTCTATAGCGGGAACGGCGGCAGGAAGCCAAAGAAGTCGGTGGAATGCTTCAATTGCCACCGGAAGGGACACATGGCGAGAGATTGTTGGGCGAAGGGAGGAGGAAAAGAAGGTCAAGGCCCGAGGAAAGGCCGAGGGCAGGCGAACACAGCAAAAGCAGACAAGGAGTTTGATGCTGCATGGTTCGCAGAAGAGGAAGAGGTGGAATTTGATTTGGCCGAAGAAGATGAAGAGGACGACTTCTCGGATCTGCCACCCCTCCAGGACGTCAGCGACAACGAAGACGAAGACAGCGACGACGAATCTGATGAACCAGACATCAGCACGTCAGAAATCGTAGGGGAAATGATATCCCTTACCTCGGAGCAACTCGCTGCAGCCGCTGTCGAAACAGGGCGCGAGTACGAAGTCGACATCTTCGACTCCGGCGCTACACAACACATGACACCATCACGGCATCGACTAACGAACTATGCGGTTATCAAACCGCGAGGAATCATGGCGGCGGACAAGAAGCTTAAGCGTTTCGAGGCCATCGGAAGAGGCGACATGCAGATCAGGATTCCTAATGGAACAGGTTACACCAGAGTCCTGGTCAAGAACGTACTTCACGCACCGAATCTTGGAGTCACTCTCCTTTCCGTGGGCCGTATCGACGAAGCAGGGTACCATCTACACTTTGGAGAACAGAAGTGTCGCTTCTTTGACAAGAAGTTCCACGAAATCGGCTCCATTCCCCTGCACAATGGTCTGTACAGGCTACGCGTGCCTGTATCCATCCCCGAATCTGCCAATCACGTCGACGATGGACCACGTATCGTGACACCAGACGAGCTTCATCGTCTGATGGGGCACCTTCCAATTGAAGCAGCAAAGAAGCTGGTAAAGGATCAGCTGGTGGAAGGGTTGGAGCTTGATGAAAGCTCACCTGTCACAAAGGACCCGTGCGAGTCATGTCTGCATGGCAGAATGACAAGGAAGGCGATCTCCAAATCCAGGGAGAACGACGCATCAGGGGGAGTCGGCGACCAGGTACACAGCGATGTGTGGGGTCCGGCCAGTGTAGAAACTCCCCAACACAAGAAATACTACGTCACCTTCACGGACGATGCGTCGCGATACTCGGTAGCTATGCTGCTACACGCCAAGGATGAGACTCTCCAAAGTTTCAAAGACCTTGAGGCACGCTGGGAGAAGGAACATGGGATAAAGATAAAGATTTTGCATTCAGATGGAGGAGGAGAGTACAAAGGACATGAATTCGATGCCTTTCTAGCCGAGAAAGGAATCCAACGGCGATTTACTGTCCACGACACGCCAGAGCATAACGGAGTCGCCGAGAGACTCAACCGAATACTCCTCGAAAAGGTCCGAGCAATGCTCCATGCTGCGGGATTACCAAAGAACTTGTGGGGCGAGGCGTTGAAGCACGCCATATGGCTAAAGAATCGGACGTCATCCAAGGCGATTGGTGGTCATACACCCTACGAGGTGTTCCGCGGTTCAAAGCCAGACTTGCGGCAGATCCATGAGTGGGGCTGCAAGGTCTGGGTCCATGTAGAAGATGGATCAAAGCTTGAAGGACGCGCGCGCGAAGGTCGATGGCTTGGTTTTGACCAAGATAGTAACGGCCATCGAATTTATTATCCAGATAATCGATCAATACGCATCGAGCGAAGCGTCCGTTTCCCAGAAGCGAGGAGAGCCGAAGGAGGAATCCATAGAGTGCTGGATGAGGGGGAGAATAAAGAAATCAGCTCAGATGTCAAGGCTGAAAACATCCAGCACGCACCAGTGACCAATCCACCCCAAATCCCACCAGTCTCCTATACTCCGCCAAGTTCACCACTCACAACGCCACCAGACACGCCACCATCGAGTCCAACGTCAAAGCCGACAAAGCCCGTCGCGCCGCGCGACATATCCAGCAAAATCGATACCCAGAACATTATCGAAGGCACTCGAACCCGACGAGCTGCCCATCACGCAGAAGAATCATTTGCATATGCAGCCATGGAAAAATTTGGGCGATGAGCCGACGGTCGAAGAGGCGATGAAAAGAGCAGACTGGCCGCTATTCAAGCAGGCCATGGACGTCGAGATGGAAGCAATGAAGCGAACAGGCACGTTCGGAGATAAACCGGTTCCGAGGCCCATCGGGAGCAATGTGATCGGATCGAAGTGGACCCTACTCATCAAGCGCAAGGCGAACGGGGAGATCAACAAGTACAAGGCGCGTCTCGTCGCGCGAGGATTCACGCAAGTCCAAGGCGTGGATTATTTCGAGACTTTCTCACCCACAGCAAAACTCTCATCACTCCGCACCATCCTCTCTATTGCAGCACGCTTTGACTGGGACATCAAAGCGTTTGATTACTCGGCCGCTTTCTTGAACGGCGAGTTCACGGACGATGAAGAGATCTATATGGAACAACCGCCCCACTATACGAACGGCAACCCTCACGACGTAATCCGCCTCCGACGAACCATATACGGACTCAAGCAGTCGAGCCGTAAGTGGTATGAGAAGCTGACATCAGCTCTCGCCACACTTGGCATCCATCCTCTCCGCTCCGATCACGCCGTCTATCATCTCATTCGAGGAGACAAGTTCGTAATCATTGCCATTCATATCGACGACAGCACCATTACCGGCAATTCACCCACGTTGATCGATGAGGTACAGGAGGAAATTGGTCGCATCTTCAAGATCACGATACTGGGACCAATCAGTTGGTTATTGGGCATGGAAGTCACAAGGGATCGCGAGAAGCGCACGCTGACGCTCTCCCAAACGACATACATCGACTCTCTCCTACGGAAATTCCACATGACGGAATGCAAAGCCGTCTCCGTTCCCCTTGATCCCACTACTCAGCTCTCACGAGAGCAATGCCCTGATCCAGCAGACCGCGAAGCCATCACACAGATGCGCAATGTTCCATACAGAGAAGTTGTTGGTGGATTTATTTGGGTATCCACAGCAACTCGACCAGACTTAGCGTTTACAGTCTGTGTTCTCTCTCGCTTCCTCGACAGCCCTGGTAGACCTCATTGGGATGCAGCGAAACGCGTTCTCCAGTACCTAAAGGGCACTCGGACCCTTTCACTCACTTACGGCGGATCTGACGAGACACACGGTCTCGACATCTATACAGACGCCGACGGAATGTCACTCGAGAACCGCAAAGCCATTTCGGGCTACGCGTTTATCCTCAATGGCGCTGCCGTCTCATGGTCATCGAAACAGCAGGAAATTACGGCGCTATCCACCACAGAAGCAGAGTATATTGCTCTGACCCACACGGCGAAAGAAGCCATATGGCACCGGTACTTCCTTGCTGAGCTCTTCGGTCCCATCTCCATTCCATCCACCATTTACTGCGACAATCAAGCCGCCATTGCTCTTTCGCACGCCGAACTCGGACAATTCCACGCTCGTACCAAACATATCGACATCAGATATCATTTTATTCGCGAGAAGATACAGGACAGAACACTGGAAGTCATCTACTGCCCGACGTCCGAGATGACTGCCGACATCATGACCAAGGCACTCGCATCGTTCAAGTTCCAGCCACTTGTTCGCGCACTCGGACTGATTCCGGCTTGAGGGGAGTGTAGGAAGGAAAGCAAGCCGGGTATGACCCGAGGTCACATGACCCCGCCACATCGACGCGAACTCTCGTGTCTCTTCTCGTAGTTTCTATTACCTTTCACTATGGACACTTGTTGTTTACATTTAGAACTTACTAGAACATTTGTAGAGGTATATAAGCCTCGCATTTTCTACTGTAGTAAATACACAATTTTATCTCTCTTCTTCTCTAACTACCACCTGCTGCTAACAATTAGTTGTGCAGTGTAGCCTTAGGAGAATGTGACGACGTACCAAGACGCCAACCGATACACGTACGCTGTCCGTCCAAGAAGGACGATACACCAGCGTAGGGGCCATAGGGGAGCTAGGTACGCCTCCAGGCTCAAACCACCGCTCAGGCCTAAACTCCGCAGCGTCTGAGCCCCACACGCTGGGGTCGAGATTCTGTGCACCTATGGGGATGTGGAAGACCTTTCGAAAGGAAACTAAGAGTTAGGCGTACTACGTGTGGGCATAATGATGGAAGCGAGTACCTGTCCGGCTTTGACGGGGATGGATGTGAGCACCGTAGTCAAGGGTTTGGCGAGCGGGATAATATCATCAGCGAGGGCGACACGGTCGGTGGAGGCTGCAGCAGGATGGACGCGTAGTCTGTGTTTGGGGTAACGTTTAATGATGCCCGTGGTTAAACGTCGGTACGCACCCTTCTTTACTGACAGCGTCAAGGTAAGGGAGGGTGTTGATGAAATCGCTTAGGTCGGAAACTTCTTGAAGCAGTTTCTGTTGCGCTGCGAAGTGGGCGTATACCTGGAGAAGGCGTCGTCTCATCAACCGTCTTCGGCGGCGGGCTCACTCTTTCACCTCGCGCCCTCCCCCTTCCCGCGAAGGTTTGAGGCGGGGACGGTGTTCAAATTTGAGGGTGGAGGTGGGTGGGGTGCTTCGCGATCTGGGCACTACGGTGTACGCGTGTTGGAGGCCGTCAACATCAGACTTACGAGGAGCGGAGGTGAAATCCTGTATACTACAGAAGCTTGTCAGTATGAAGGAGTGTAAGAAAGCGAGAGATCACTTACTATGAAGTAAATGAACGAAACGATGGAAATACAGTGTAAACTAATGCTAATACTACTACGTAGACTATGCGAAAGAAGGCGTGAATCCCACCAAGTCGTTTACGTCGTAGGCGGGGGCTACATAACAAGAATCTTCGCCAGTAGCTCTGCGTGGGGCTTGGGTCAACGGTTAACGATTCGCCGTGTAACCCCAGTCAAAGTCTGGTAAGACAACGATGTTAGTATGCACTCAATAGTAACAAGCCTTGCGGAGGACTTACCCAGGACTGGACAATGTCGTTATCATTCGAACCGAGCGAAGACGTCTAGTCCGAGGTCGGCACTCGCGAAAGTATAAGTCCTAAGTACCAGAAAGTCAACTTGGTAAGAACAGACTCTAGATTGTAAAGCTCACCAAGGCGTGACGAGAAAGCGGCGGGTCTCTGCGTCGTGCAAGAGAATTCACAACAATATCTTCCTTATCCTTCAGCTGGAAGTCGATGATTATCCCGATCCCGCCCAACACTCGCGCCACGTCTGGCGGATTCGGCGCACATCGTAGGACCATAACGACGGTGTAATCTTCATGCTACAATCCTGTTCCTCCGACTTTGGTCGTGCTACACCCTCGTGTTCACATCTAAAGGACAATATCAGTGTCGGCAGGAATTGGGCAAATTCAAAAATCTCGCCTTTACATGACGACGCCGTCAGCGATGTCCTCGGTGGGTACAAACGGTCCTAGAGTTGTAATCCCTCGAAGCGGTGGACGTCCTGTTTGTCGTGGTCCAGAATCCGAACGTGGCGCCCACATCATCGCGGTAAGATGTCGGGCAATCCCCAGTCATAAGCGGCGGGTCCAGATAGAGACGACGTTGGAGGAGGCGATGCGCGGTGAGTAAAGCACCGTTTGACTCCAAAGACGTCTGGAGTATGTCATCAGCACAAGGAAATCTGTCAACCATGAGAAACTTACCGAAAAGCAGCGACGACAGAGATGCTGCCGATACTCCGCAGTACGGGGAGTGCGTGCCATTGAGAACATCCAGACAAGAGGTGAATACACCCGCGTTGTCCTCCTCACAAGCCGCTGGTCATTTGCCCAAAGATACCGGCGGGAGCAAGGAAGGAGTACATTCGTCATCCCAGCGGGTGTAGACACGCCTTCGCCAGTGTCGATAAGGCGCCTTCGTCGTAGAGAGGATCTGACTATTACGAAGTCAGTGAAAGCACAAGGCGAATAAAGTCGGCTTACTGTGAGTCGAATGGTTATGCACCGTCTGCGGCAACTAGCCCACGAATATCTTATCAACAATGAGTACAGAATTGAACAGGATTGATGAACTCACCGTGAAGAACTGCCGGCCAACGTTTACGAAAGAAGTATCCTGCTTGAGATAGCAGTGGTCTTGTTGAAGACTCCCGTTTCGGCAATGCTGAGCGTGGTGTCTAACAACGGGGCACTAATCTGTCGTCCTGCCGCATCCGGAGCAGCGTTTCCCATCGTCGCCTTCCCACCGGTGCGAAACCAAATGGGAAAAGGACGCGTCGCGAAGACAACGTCCCCGAACATCGCCGCGGACGTAGAACAAGCATCCCGTATCTAGAGCTCTGACATACGCGTCAGTAAAGCCTAAAGAAGGAATCAACGAGGTCTGCTTACAAGTCAATACCGAATCTTGACACTCGTCCGTGCCAGTGTCAGGCTAAGTTGTCGGGATGGGACGAGCGAGCAAAGTCGTCCGAAGAAGTTGTCGTCGTCGTCCGGGGCTCATGCCCATGATGGTAGCTGTATAGCGACGGTAAGAATGGGGTAGTGCAAGACGCACAAGAGAACGTACCTTCCCAGCGCAAAGCGAGTACCCGACGACCTGCTCGACGTCTGATAAAAAGATGAGGAAGGAGTGCGGCTGAAGCCAGCGAGAAACACCACTCACAAAGCAGCGCTAGACAGCGTACAGAAAAAATCTGAAAAAACATTGTCAGTCAGCCAGAGGACGACGCAGGCAATGAATAGACATACCACAGTGCAAAAGGGTAAAGGAAGACTTGAAGGTACGGCGCGGATTGTGGACTGGAGTGGTAATGCGAGAAGAGAGACGCTCGCTGTGAGCGCCACCGCGCTAGAGCCGTAATTCGCCGCAATTAAACTGAAAACGAGTGACTAAATCAAGGCATTAGTCTGGGAAACGGAGACTCAAAATAATGTACTCACAATGCATTCGTCACGTCCCAAAGCAGCCATGGACCCGCGAGCAGTTAGATCCAAATTGGGATCAGCGGATACGATTAGCCGAACACTGGGCGTATGAGCAGGTCCAATGTTGGGATTTCAAAGAGTCCAGGGCGAATGGCTAACGAGTATGTACGGCAAGCGACGGCGACGACGGGGTCTTGAGCAAGTCGCCGATCCGAGCGACCCATCAGAGCCAAGGTCCACGAAGGCGAGAGTGAAATTGAAGTGTGGTGTAAGTTGGCGGTAAGACGTCGTTATGGCGAGCAGTGAAAAGCTCGCAACCTAAGGCCGGGCTCGCCAGGGTTACACCACCAAACTGTCCTGACCTTGCCGTGAGATTGATCGCTGAAGTTGATTGAGATCAAAGTTGATCGCACGGAAACAGTGCGCCGGATGTTGCGGCAATGTTGCCGCCCAATGTTCCAAGTCAACCTTTTCAAAACATCTGGTGGGAGATTGGGAAATACGTGGTGGGTAACCTCATAGACTGTTGTGCATATTTGTGCTATTTTGCATTATAATATAGTATTTATTACAAAGTTATTCTTCCAAATGCTATCTCATCCATGTTTAGTCGCCCGGCAATTGTAGGAAGCTACCAGGCAAACGAATTTCCATGAGCCGAAGTTACAGTATAAGAAATCACCCAAGTCCATTCAAACTCCGCATCAATTTCGAAACCGAACCAAAAGTCCCGATCGGGCAATGTCCCTTCCTGCTTCCCTTCCACCTGCACCAGCTGGCCAACTTCCACTGGCCCAACCGCAAGTCCTCTCGATGGTCGCCCGCAAGGCATTAGAAGAGCCACACGTCAGGACGACTCGGAGCCCTTTACAACGGCTCTTATCCACGAGGGACGATGACTGCACGTGAATGAACAACCAGCACAGGACGAGCGTAACGACCCAATCAGGACCCAATCAGGACGAGGACCGCGACTGTGGACGAGGACCGCGACTGTGGACGAGGACCGCGACTGTGGACGAGGACCATGACTGTGGACGAGGACCGCGACTGTGGATGAGGAGCACAGGACGAGCATAACGACCCGATGAGAACCCAATCAAGACGAGGACTGCGACTGTTGGACGTGGACGAGGACCGCGACTGTTGGACGAAGACTGCAACTGTTGGACGAGGACTGCGACTGTTGGACGAGGACTGCGACTGTTGGACGAGGACCGCGATTGGGGACGAGGACCGCGACTGCACACCGGACCACAAGCAAATGGGACTTATTGGCGAGGACCACAATAACGACGACGTTGACAAGGAGGAGACCATGGACGAGGTCAGAACATGGGCAAGGATGGCAATCAATGAGGTTGAGGACGAGGATGAGGATAGCGACATGGAGGAGGATGTCGACAAGCCGCGACATTGACGAGGACCGCGGCCGTGATGAGCACCTCGACCGCGACGACCACGATTCTGATTTTCACGACAGCAACGGCGGCGGCGACGACCCGTATCTCCCGCATTTGCAGTATTATAGTACATGTACCCTCTATTTAGTGGAATGACAATGCCAGCTTTTTTCAATCCAAACCACCTGTATGACAAAAATGAAGAATCTACTAGAGAAGCTCCTGACATGATTGAAAGGAGCATTAGCCAGATGTTGTAGGAAACGTTGCCGCAACCTCACACTCAATTGAGGTTAATTGATTCGATTAGTTGAGGTCTGACAACATTTAGTCGAGATCTGACAACATTGCCGAAATGATGGCACAACATCTTTCCCAAAACGTCTACCAAAGGTCATCCCAACTTGGCGGTGTAGGGTGATCGAATCCTTATATGGATGCGATCGATCCCCGATTTGGACATCTTTTCTTACCTTCTCTCATGTCGCGCCTTGCCTCCATTATTCGCTCCATTCTCGCTTTTGTTTGTGGCTTCGGCCTCCTCGTTTATGGCCCCCTCCGTCGCACCTGGGTCCGCCACGGAAATGCGCACACCATCGTCACCGCCGTGCAGCGTCAACACCTCGGCGTTTATCATCGAGTCATCTACGGGGGCTGGGTCGAGATTTCGTACGTAGCTTTGGGTACGCGTTCGCCTTACCGACTCATTTGTAGCACGGACTGGCATAGGTCCAGGGACCCGCAAAACCACGTCCTCATCGAGGCCTACTCCCGGTTTGGATGGCGGTACCTTTCCGTCCATTTCTATGGCTTCAATGCCAACGGTACCGCGCATACGGCGAGCTGGGGGTTTCGTGGGCAGATTGGGCGAGGAGGTTTAGGGCGGTGGTGTACGCTGAGGCGAGGGACCGTAAGTGGCTTCGTAGGGAGCTCTTGTGGCTCCGGACGACGAGCTATATGTAGTGGTAAGTCTTCACTTGTACGCCAGCTTCATCCGCTAACATCCTCGTAGATCAGATTGGGTTCTAAGAGTTGCTGTATCTTGTTTTCTTGCTATCGAGTTGCTGTATCTTGCTCTATCCTCCGGAGCTATATGTAGTGGTAAGTCTTCACTTGTACGCCCGCTTCATCTGCCAACGTCCTCGTAGATCAGATTGGGTTGTAAGAGTTGCTGTATCTTGTTTTCTTGCTATCTGTGAAGGTTACGTTCCAGATCGGGAACTCACCTCCTCGATACTCGTACTCGTCTGACACCGTCTCGCCTATATCTTACTTACACTGCCTCGTCTCCTCACACCGTCTCGTCTATATCTTACTCAGTCTTAGATCTTATCTCACCCGTTCTCGGATACTTTACTATATAAACTCGATTCTTGTACTACATTACTTTGTCGAATCAACGCTATCTACTTAGCCACTTTCCTCCGCAACTCGTCGTCAATCTTACTAAGTTGGAGGGTCTTTGCCTTGACCCTCACAGTTTTGATTCGACCTACCCACTCGTAACCACTCGTAACACTCGTAATCCCCATGTCCAACACCGGCAACGACTACTATGGCGGTGACGCCTGGACCATACCAAACCCCAACGTCGACAATGAACAACCCGTCGACCCCGCCATTGACCCGAACGCTCCGTTCATATAACCCAAGGTCAACTTGCACAAATCTTCGCGACGTTTACATCTGTCAACGACAACGCTAATCAGCAACGTCTCGCGTCGGAAACCCAAACCCAAATCCTACAAAGCCTCTACGGCCACGTGCAGAAATTGCAGACGCAGCCGCAGAGCGCACCCACTCAAACCGCTCCATCCCGTACCCCTCCTAAACCCACATTCAAAGAACCCGCACCTTTCACCGGCAAGTCCGCCGACGTGGAATCCTTCGTCGCCGAAATCAAAAACGCGATCTTCCTCCAGCGCTACTCGCTCACCACGGAGGAGGACAAATCACTCGTTATGAATTCCTACCTGGCCGAAGAACCCCCAAGCAATGGTTCCGTGGAATACAAAACTTCAAACCTTACCTCCTCGTAAACTTTGAACACCTCCTCATCGAATTCCGCTCCCATTTCGGCAACACAAATCTCTCCTACGAATACTCCCGAAAACTCGAGTCCCTTAAACAGACCTCCTCCTGCGCAAAGTACGCTGCCCGTTTTGTTGAAATGGTGGTCTACGTCGATTGGTCAGAGCAGACCAAAATAGACAACTTCTATAACGGCCTCAAGGAGGAAGTCAAAGACTCACTGGCTTTCATCTCCCGCACAGACTTACCCAAGAAGTTTGATGACTACGTCCACCTTGCGATCGAAAAAGACAACCGAGTACACGAGCGCAACGTGGAGCGGAAGCAAAATAAAAATACCTCCGCCAGTTCAGGCACTTCTTCCCACGCCAAGTCCAACACTTCGTCTTCTAAATCCTCCGGTTCTTCTACCACCACCACTACCACCACTCCACCTACATCCTCTACTCCCTCGACTACGCTCTCTCCCGGCGTTCCAATGGAGATCGACGCGACTCGGACGTCCAAGCCGCGCGGTCCGCTCACCGCTGAAGAACGCCAACGTCGCCGCGACCACAACCTCTGCCTTTATTGCGGCGGCGAAGGACACGGCGCTATCAACTGTCCCAACATGAGCGACGCAGCCAAGAAAAAATTCGCGGACTCCAAGAAAAAGACCTCCACCTCGGGAAAAGCTTAACCGGCTGCTCACTACCTGCCTCAGGGCTCCCGGTTAATGCAGAGGCTCATTCCACCGTCATCAAGGACACGCCGGAACCCACTTACACTCGTTCAACGTCAGGACAATATCTTTTATCATGGACTACATCTCCCCGCTACGTATTTTCCCTCGGTTCCCACCTCTACTCCCCAAACCACTTTTTCATTTCTGTACGTCTACACTTTCCAAATCATAATCCTATTTCCACATATGCCATGATTGATTCCGGCGCGACAAATTCCTGCATATCTGATAAGTTCGCAACGCGCCACAATCTCCCTCGTCGGAAACTGGACTCTCCCGTACCCATAATGGCAGTCGACGACCGCCCCATTGCCTCTGGATTGATCACCCAGGACATCCTCGCAAATCTCAACATCACGAACCACTCCGAAACCATCCCTCTCGCCGTCGTCTCTGTCGGCTACCCTCTCATCCTCGGTCTCGACTGGCTCCGCCGACACAATCCTTCAATCGATTGGTCGGACAACACACTTTCCCTCGACTGCTGCGGCTTGTCAAGAGCCAGCCCTTCTAAGGTTTTCGCGAAAGGCTACGGTCACTCGCCAGAACCCGCCTCGCTTAACACTGTGAACGTCGGCTTAGGCCTCGGTCTCGCCGGCTCACCATTTGCTTCAATCCTTGCGACCTCTTCTCGATTATCGGCTCGCGACGCGGCTAAATCCCCAATAGAAGACAAGGAAACCACCGAACTCGACAACCCACCTATTCCTTCACTACCTCCTCGTACCTCATTTCTCGCCGCGCTCATACAATACAACGGACGCGGTTCGCCTTTCAAACCGTCACCTTTTCAACAAACTCCATCTTCCGTGGAACCAGATTCTGTGCCTCCCAAACCACCGGACATCAAGATCCTTACTCCTGAACGGTTTGGTAAACAGACCAAAAATACCACCGTCTCTTACCTTCGCTTCTTTTCCTCGTCTTCACCGCATTTCATCAATTCCTTCACGGCGGATGGTACGGATCCACCAATTGCTCCTGATCCTGTACCACCAGACCAAGACGACCACACCACATACATTCCCAAGAAATACTTTCCCTGGGCCGACACTGTATTCAATCCGGCAAACTTCGAAAAACTTCCAGAACACAGATCTCATGACATAGAGATCGAGCTTGAGGAGGGAAAAACCCCGCCTTTTCAAGCGATGTATAGGCTCACACAGGCTGAACGCGAAGCCGTGGCAGAGTACGTAACTGACAACCTGCGACGTGGTCACATTCGCGCCTCCACATCCTCCGCCGGCGCCCCCGTGCTTTTCACCAAGAAGAAGACCGGAGAGATCCGACTCTGCGTCGACTTCCGGGACTCAACGCCATCACCCGAAAAAACCGTTATCCTCTTCCTCTTGTAGACGATCTTCTGGACCGTGTGCAAGGCTGCAAAATCTATACCGTCATCGACCTCAAATCCGCGTACAGTCACCTTCGGATTCGCGAAGGCGATGAATGGAAAACAGCATTTCGTACCCACCTCGGCCTCTTTGAACATCTAATCGTTCCTTACGGCCTCACCAACGCTCCTGCCGCATGGCAAAACTTCATCCAGGATGTTCTTCATGACCTAATTGACGTCGTCTGTGTAGTTTATCTGGACGACATCCTCATCTTTTCTCAAACCCAAGAAGAACACGATATCCACGTAGGACTCGTTCTTGACAGGCTGCGCGACGCTAATCTATGCGCGAACGCCAAGAAATGCGAGTTTGACAAGTCAGAGGTGGAATATCTCGGTTATATCATTGGAAGCGACGGAATCAAAATGAACCCCAAGAAACTCGCTACCATAGCCGACTGGCCCGTGCCGTCCAAAGTAAAGGACGTCCAGTCCTTCCTCGGCTTTTGCAACTTCTATCGCCGCTTTATTGATGGCTTCGCTCGAATCACTCGTCCTCTCACTCTCCTCACTCGGAAGGATACTCCCTGGAACTTCGACGCCACCGCTCAACACGCGTTCGACACTCTTAAAAACAAATTCCTTGAAGAACCTATCCTTCGCCACTACAATCCCCTTCTCCCTTGCACTCTCACTACCGATGCCTCCGACTTCGCGTTATCCGGCGTTCTTCAACAACCGGATGCCGACGGCGTTTTGCATCCAGTCGCGTTCTATTCCCGCGCGTTTGCTCCTGCCGAGATCAATTACGACGTGCACGATAAGGAGTTACTCGCTGTCATAGAGAACTTCCGCGACATGCGCGCTTGGCTTCTCGGCTCCCCACATCCCATTTCTGTCATCTCCGACCATAAAAATCTGGAATACTTCATGAAAGCACAAATCCTCAATCGGCGACAGGCTCGTTGGGCCATGTTCTTGTCGGAATATGACTTCAAGCTGTCATGGAGCCCTGGCCAAACTAACGTAGCCGACTCCCCTTCGCGGCGTCCCGACTTCATACCTCAAAAAGGGGATGAACGCATTGAACTCATGAAGCAAACAATCCTGCAAACTCCCTTACCCCATTACTCCATTTCATCCTTCTCGACTTCTCCTCTCTCTCACCCTTCCTACATCACTGCCTTAACGACACTCAGCATCGACAGCTCCGAACTGCTCACTAAATTTAAAGATGCAATCAAGACTGATCCTGAGTGGCGTACTCACATCACCAAAGGCAACCCCGACTTCACAGTCCTCCACGACCTCGTTTTCCACAAAGGTCGACTTTACGTACCTCCATCTCTACGGAACGAAATCCTTCACAACCGCCACGACACATTAATCGCCGGACACCCCGGCCGAACGCGTACCATGAACCTAGTGCAGCGCGATTACTCCTGGCCCGGGATGAATACTTTCATTCGCCGATACGTCGAAGCATGCGACACTTGTTCCCGCATCAAAATCCCACGTCACAAGCCTTACGGCCTTCTCCAACCCCTCGATATTCCCGCGCGACCATGGAGTTCCATTTCTATGGACTTCATAGTCAAACTTCCCATCTCACACGGATACGACTCTATCTGGGTCGTCTGTGACCGCTTAACTCGCGCGGCACATTTCATTCCTTGTCGCGAGTCTATGACTTCTGCAGACCTCGCATGGTTATTTTTAGACCGCATCTTTCGACACCACGGCCTGCCACAGTCCATAATCAGCGACCGAGGGTCGTTGTTCGTCTCCAACTTCTGGAAAGCCCTGATGTCCCGCCTGGACGTTGACGTTCGCACGTCTACGGCTTACCATCCCCAAACCGACGGCCTAACCGAACGGACCAATCAGACATTGGAAACCTACCTCCGCGCCTACTGTTCCTACCAACAGGACGACTGGGTCGATTATCTCCCTCTCGCAGAATTTTCCTTCAACAACCTTGAAAATTCATCCACCCATCAAACTCCCTTCTACGCCAACCTCGCATACCATCCTTCATTTGAACCCAAACTCACCGATCTCTCCACTGTTCCTGCCGCCGACGAACTCTCATCGCGCCTCCAGATCATCCACGAGGAGCTTCGCGCGGAACTACTTAACGCGCAGGAACAACAAGCAAAGTATTATGACGCGCTGCGACTTCCACCACCAGAATTCAAACCTGGTGAACTAGTTTGGCTCTTGCGTCGCAACATCAAAACGACGCGACCCACTATGAAATTGGACCATCGTCGCCTTGGCCCTTACCGCGTCATCAAGAAAATTGGCTCATCTGCTTATCTCCTCGACCTCCCATCCTACCTATCTCGACTCCACCCCGTATTCAACGTCACTCTTCTGGAGAAATATCACGACCCCTCCGAGTTCCACACTCATGCCGATCCCGAACCATTCACGATCGACGATCAACCCCCGCGGATTCAATCAATCACAGAGTCGCGCAAAATCGGTCATAGATTTGAATACTTTGTGTGCTGGCATGGACTGCCCATAGAGGAAAGCGCCTGGACGCCTTTGTCGGATATCCCAACAACGGCGGACGACATCATTAACAAATTTCATCGTCAGCATCCGAAATCACCACGTCCCCATTCCTCAGTCTTAGCCAAACACTTCTCTCCCCTCTCCGAACCCCTACCTCACATTCCACTGCCAGACACTCCGTCACCCGCTGCCCCTCCTGCAATCGAGGCTATCTCACGGCCACCTTCACCGCCGCCCGTTCATCACAACCCTCGAACGCACTTCGAGAGCGCACTGCCAACGACCACCCGTAGCGGTCGTGTCTCTAAACCACCAACCCGTTACCAACCACAACCCTGATCCCGATCCTGCACTTCACGACTCGCTTCCCTCGTCCTTAAAAGGGGGATAGTGTGAAGGTTACGTTCCAGATCGGGAACTCACCTCCTCGATACTCGTACTCGTCTGACACCGTCTCGCCTATATCTTACTTACACTGCCTCGTCTCCTCACACCGTCTCGTCTATATCTTACTCAGTCTTAGATCTTATCTCACCCGTTCTCGGATACTTTACTATATAAACTCGATTCTTGTACTACATTACTTTGTCGAATCAACGCTATCTACTTAGCCACTTTCCTCCGCAACTCGTCGTCAATCTTACTAAGTTGGAGGGTCTTTGCCTTGACCCTCACACTATCGAGTTACTGTATCTTGCTCTTGTTGCTATGTAAAGTTTCTCTCACAAACTGTTAGAATACACTTAAATAAATGGCGCTAGATACACCCACATGTATTTGTAGACTACCCTAGCACTATCCTAGTAAATCTTTCTGACTTCCGTTCAGTTTCGCACAGAAGAGATTGAACATTGTAAGTTTCATTTGGACTTATCTGCGACATGTACTTATACGAAAGACAGGGTATTCTACTGGTGATAATGCGGCGCAGTCTGCGCTTGCCTGTCCTAAGTTTGCGTCGCGCGTGAATCGTACTCCCAGCCGAAAGTCATACACACGAAGTCGAAATAAAAAGTCAGAACAGGGTGAATCACGGTGGGATCAAAGCACCCTGGATGCGGGCCACGAAAAGACTTAGCTCTGTGGAATGATGGTGATGCAATCGATGCATGAATGCACCTCGGAATGAAAATAGGCCACGTCGATGATCGCCACCCTCAACATCGAGGATGTAGACGAACATGCTAGGTGCATCAGTCGTTGTAAAAGGCAACGGCGCCAATGTCCAAGTCGCTGTAGGTTCGCGCCTCGCGCTGGGCGCACAGTCGGTCGGACGCGTCGGTTCTGATAAGCTTGGACATCAGATTAGATTACTTACCATACCTCATGTTCCCTTTCATCTTACTTACATCATATCTCTCTTTCATACTTACTCTCTGACTCTCGTGTCGTAGCCACAGCAATTGTATATCCATTCGCGCACGACACGCACACACGCACACACTACGCGACAGACATCTTCCGCTGCACTCAGAGAGTTCTACGACTCCACATCTGGTGACCACCGCAAGTTTGAACTACATCTCTTGAACTCGCGTCGGTGCGTTCTGCCATAGCGCCACCCCCGTCACAAATTCCCGTCCATCGCGATTCCAACATTGCGCGCCGCCAAAACACTCGCGGCAACCCCACTAGCCCCCTTGTCCCCAGCGTCGATAACCCAGACCGTATCTTACGGACTGCCCGCGTCGCCAGTGCCACACCGAACCAGAGATACACTCCTACCTCCTATCTTCCTGGACGCATCGGCCGCCTGCAGTTCGCAGTAGCGCAGCTTACCACCACAGAGTCTGCACCCGCTGAATCTGTCACTCCCCGTCTGCCGTCGACACCACCTCTTTCATCTCTTGACTTAGTCAAAGAGACTCCTTCATTACCTTCGCAGTCCATTACCGCACCTCGCCCGCCCTCTCCATCACTACCGCCCCCTCCCCCGCCACTGCCACTCATCACCATGACCACGCCCAAAGGTCTTGGTGCTCTTCCTCTCGCAACGCCGACGACGCACCCAGCTTCCGCTCTGATGAGCCGGAAGAACTCGACGACTATCTCGCTGAGATAGAGGCACTTGCCTCTACCTATACCGTTCCCGACGCCCACAAGGTCCATGCTGCTATTCGCTATGCAGATGCGAGTGCAAAGCGGCTGTGGAAATCCTCTGACGGCTATAACGAGGTTGCCGACAAGTGCGACTGGGCCGTCTTCAAGAAGGATCTCACCGACTCCTTCTATCAGTCGTCGAAAAGAGCAAGTACTCCATGCGAGATCTTGAGGATCTTGTCCACAAGTGGAAGAAGCGGACTTGGACTCCGAGCGTCGCCTTGAAGAATATCATCGTGCGTTCACGCCAGTCGCGAAGGCGTTGAAGAAACGCAGTGTTATTTCGAGAAGGAGATGCAACGTTGGTTCTGGAAAGGCGTCCACCGGTCAGCACGCAGAGAGATAGAGAATCGAATCTGTCTTACCGACACGACATGGGATCACGACACGCCTCCTACAATGGAGACAGTGATGACGGCTGGCCGATGGGTCTTACAGTCGCGCTCCTACGACGACTCATCCGACGACGATGATGATCACCTCCCGCACGTCGCCCCAAGAAGTCCTCCCGTCGCGCCAAGCACGCGCCATCTGATTCCGAGTCCAGCGATGACGATGCTCCAGCTCCCAAGTCTAGCAGCGCTGTGCAGACAAAAACCTAACAGTCGACGACCTCGCCGCTACGCTCGAGAAGATGAGCCTGCTCAGACGACATGCCTGCAGGCTATGCTGCAGCCATTCCTTGCCTCTCAGGCTGCGCCTCCTATCCCCTCAGGGCGCCGCATTCTCTACGACAACATATCAGTTCAAAAACCCGCAATACCAACCACAGAACACGTCGTCCGCACCTTACGGCCACAACCATGGTACGCCTCACAGTCGGAGGGCTGCTACTTCTGCCTCGACCTGCGCACTTCATGTCGGCGTGTGAAGTCTTAAAGGCGTATCTTGAGGCGGGACGAATTATGCAGCAGAATGGTCGACTCTGCTTCCGAAACGGCAAGCCTATCCGTCGCCATCCTCTTGGCTATCGCGGTGCTGTCGACGAGCTATTTGGAGGTCCTCTCGCTGCGCCCGCCAACACGTCCACCACTCCCGTCGCCTCCACGTCCCAGAAGGGTTTTTAAATCGCACGGCATTTGACGCAGGCCACGCTAGTACGACAGCGGCAGCCATAGTTGAGGTGGTCGAGGATGCTGAAGAACAGAAGGATGAAGAGAAGTCGGTTGAGGAGAAGAAGGAAGAAGAAGAGAAGTTGACAGTCGAAGAGAATGATGAGGAAGACACTTGGTGGAGCTTCCTGCGCCTAGAGGGCGAGTCAGAGGAGTCACCAGCAGAGACGACGAAGAAACCTACCACGCCAGATGCAACGAACACGCCAGCAGACGCTCAGCCAACGCCACTATTCACGGAACGCATGACTACGAAAAGAAATGAGCAAAGCACGAACGACGACAACGAGAAACGTACCAACGATGTACGACGCCCTGCTTTTCGTTACCAATCTCAACTCCACGACGCGTCTGCTGTACCGCGCATATACCAGTCCATCCTAGATTCCACTATTACCCTCCCTATTCGCGACCTTTACGCTATCAGTCCAGATCTACAGCAAGAAGCTGTTACCCACGAACGTACCTCTAGGGTTCCTCCACCCGCATCTGCCACCAATAACATCTCCCTCGACGACAAGAAATCTCCGCCGCCACCACCCGCGCTCGAGTATGCCACACCACTTCGCGTTATTCCAGTGTGCATTGCTGGGAAGCAGTTGGAGCACGCTCTTCTTGACGAAGGCTCAGAGATTGTCGTCATCCGTGCAGATCTGGCAAAAGAGCTCGGCGTCGACGTCAATCAGCATCGCACGATGCTGATGGAAACTGCCAATGGCAGTAAGGAGGCTCTTCCTGGCTGCGCTGAGTACTTGCGCATCACGGTGGATGGGTTACCCACCTTTGCACATGCCTTCGTCGTTCCCTCTGCCCCATATCGACTCCTGCTAGGCCGCCCGTGGCAACGCGCCGTCCGTATCCGCAAGTGGGAGATTGCTTCAGGTGTCCTTGTCCAAATTTGGGGTAGCGGAGTCCATGCTGCTGAGAGTCGTCTCATAGAAACAGAGGAGAGGGCACGGCCAGCTGCACAGGCCTACAGCGTCTCTTGCGCAGCCGACGTGGTGGCAGCATGGAAGGAAACGGATGGTCACACCAACCCGACTCCACCTGTCACACTCCAAGGCGCGTTTCCACTTACACAAGCATTATTCACATCCAGTTTTTATTACGACGAATCTCAACATTGTTTGCTGTATAAAAGTGTGGATAAGAAAGCTAGGCCGGTACCAGCCATACTCCCCGAAGACGCCAAAATCAAACGTCGATTTCCCGAAGACCCGCTTGCCACTCTTCCTTCCCTCTCACCCATTCCTCTTGACTTTGTCCCCACACCGCGACTCACACAGAAGCGTCTCGAATCACTTGGGATTCTCGATAACACCTTCCTCACGCCCGAGGAGCGCAAACTCGCTGTCACTGTCCTCATGCTCAATTCTGATGCCATCGCTTTCACGCCCGAGGAACGAGGAACTATACGCAGTGACTACATTAGTCCCGCGATAATACCACTAATCGAGCACGAACCTTGGGCGCGAAAATCTTTTCCAATTCCGCCGGGTATTCGCGAGGAAGTCCATCGACAGGTTGAAGAGAAAGTCCGCCTTGGATTATGGGAGCCGTCGGACAGCTCTTATCGGACACAGTGGTTCTGCGTAGCTAAGAAGGATGGAAAGATCAGAATCGTGGTGAATCCTGATGACATGAACAGGCATACCATTCGTACAACTGGTCAACCACCTCTTCCCGACCAGTACTGTGACCACGCCGCGGGTTGTACCATATATACCCAACTTGACCTCCTTTCTGGCTATGACCAGTCTCTACTTGCCGTCACCTCGCGCGATCCCACCACAATCGACACCCACCTCGGCCCAATGCGTCTCACAACGCTTCCGCAAGGCTGGACCCTGTCCGTGAACATTTTCCACAACAATATCGCGTTTATCCTCCAACACGAGACCGAAATCGCGCCAAACTTCATCGACGATATTAATGTGCTCGGTCCTCGCACGTATTATCGCCGTCCGGATGGTACCTACGAAACACATCCTGAGAACGAGCAAGTTCGTAAGTTTGTATGGGTCCACTTACTTGATGTCCACCGGATCCTTCATCGTCTCAAGCACGCCGGCACGACAGTCTCTGCGAAGAAGCTCCGTGTTGGCGTTCCCGATGTCATCGTCCTTGGCCAGTTTTGCGACTACAACGGCCGACTTCCCGAGTCGCTCGCTGTGAACAAAATCCGGTCGTGGCCGCCTTGTCGCAATGTGAAGGGCGTTCGCGGTTTTCTTGGCCTCGCAGATACCGTACGCATCTGGATAAGAGGATTTGCTGAGTTAGCAAAACCATTGGTGATTTTGACGACAAAAGAAGCTACCTTCGTTTGGGGACTGCACCAGCAATCCGCCATGGACGTCCTCAAAGAGGCCATCGCCACCTGTCCTGCCATCCGGCCTATCGACTACAAGTGTGGCCGACTTGTCATCCTCTCCGTCGACACATCTCACATCGCGTGCGGATACCTCCTCCAACAAGACGGCGAAGACTCCCGTCGTCGCATCGCGCGTTTCGGATCCATCGCATGGTCAGACGTCGAACAGCGATATTCGCAGGCGAAACTCGAACTTCGTGGTCTATGGCGTGCACTCCACGCTATGCGAATGTATCTTGTCGGACTTCAGCACTTCGCTGTTGAAATGGACGCAAAATACGTACGCGGAATGCTCAATAATCCTGACGTTCATCCAAACGCATCCGTAAACCGCTGGATCGCCGCCATTTTGATGTTCAACTTTGATATCATCCATGTTCCCGCCGACCGCTTCAAAGGACCCGATGGTCTATCCAGGCGCGAAGCTACAGAAGATCCTGGCGACATAGCCGATGAAGACGCGGAAGACTGGATTGATGACGAGGTACTTGGAGCGACAGTTTGGGTCGCGTCATTTCTGCAAAACGAAACAGTTGGAAATGCTATTGTCGGAGTGATCACGACAGTCGACTCACCAGTCGCGTCCTCGTTCACTGCAGCAGCAGCGAGCACTACCAGCGACGGTCCTCCACTGTCAGACGAGACTAGACGCCGCGATGAGCATCTCGACGAGGTGAAATTCTACCTTACTCACCTCAAAATTCCACCCTCTGTCGCCAACGACCGCATCCACGCACTACAGCAGCGTGCACGCCCCTACTTCGTCGTCAACGGTTATCTCTTCCGTCGAGACCGCCAAGGTCGCCACCAACTTGTCATTCCGTACGCCGGTCGTCTGCTTGTCCTACGAATAGCACACGACCAGCTAGGACATCGTCGAGGATTTTATCCTGTTCGTCGGCGCATCGCAGACCGCTTCTGGTGGCCGAATATGGACGTCGATATCGCCTGGTATCTGAAGACATGTCATCAGTGCCAAGTTGAATCCACGGAAAAGGTGCACTTACCTCCAGTCATCTCGTATCCTGCTGGCCTCTTCCAGAAGTGTCACATCGACACCATGCATCTTCCAAAGGCGAACGGGTTCCAATACATCATCACTGGCCGTTGCTCGCTCACGAACTGGCCCGAATTCCGTATGCTCCGCTCAGAGACGGGAGAAACTGTTGGCCAGTTCATCTTCGAGGAAATCCTCTGTCGTTGGGGCGGGCTGTCCGAGATTTTCGTCACCGATAATGGTCCTCCCATCATCGCCGCCGTCGACTACCTCACGAAGAAGTATGGCATCAAGCACATTTGCATCTCCGCCTACAATTCGCAGGCAAACGGTCTTGTTGAAGTTGGTCATCGGCCTATCCGCGACGCGCTGAAGAAGTTGTGTGAGAGCAAGGAAAAGGACTGGCCGAAGAAAGCGCACCTAGCATTTTGGGCAGAGCGCATTACCACCTCGCGACGGACGCGCATGTCTCCATTCTACGCTACACACGGAGTTGAACCACTTCTGCCCTTCGATTTGCTCTACGCAACGTTCTTGTTTCCGGAGATTCATGGAAAGCTGTCCGACTCCGATCTGCTCTACATGAGGGCTCGTCAGCTTGAACGACGTGACGAAGACATTGCGCACCTCGAGAAGCGGGTCATTGCATCTCGCTTCCGTTCCATTGGCGACTTTGAACGACGCTATGCCAACACGATCCACGATTATAACTTCAAACCGGGTGCATTAGTCCTCGTACTCAACAAGAAAATCGAGAAGGGCACCAACCGAAAATTTCGCCCGCGGTATTTCGGTCCCATGGTCGTCGTCCGTCGTAGCAAAGGAGGCGCATATTATCTTGCAGAGCTCAACGGAGCAGTCTCGCGGTTGAAGTTTGCCGCTTTCCGTCTAATTCCGTACTACGCGCGGTCGACGAGAGAGTTCACAGTGACGGAGTTCGTGGATCCAGCCGACCTCGCTGGCATTGTCGACGATGGACTCGACGACGACGTGGGAGTTGCAGACAAGGAGTGATTACGCTGACAAATTGTTTTCGACGGATCACGACTCGGAGTGGATCAACCCGGAGGTTGATATTCTAAGTTTGTATGGGATGTAGGTTCGCGCCTCGCGCTGGGTGCACAGTCGGTCGGACGCGTCGGTTCTGATAAGCTTGGACATCAGATTAGATTACTTACCATACCTCATGTTCCCTTTCATCTTACTTACATCATATCTCTCTTTCATACTTACTCTCTGACTCTCGTGTCGTAGCCACAGCAATTGTATATCCATTCGCGCACGACACGCACGCACGCACACACTACGCGACAGACATCTTCCGCTGCACTCAGAGAGTTCTACGACTCCACATCGCGTTGAGAGTCGAGTTGAAGTGTGGCGTCGATTTACCAAGAACCACCGATATACCAGCCATGAAATGCTCGAAGCGCAAGCACGCCTACGGTAGCGCCACTGGTCACTGCAATTAGAATAGAATTCAGGCCCTGCAATAAGTTGTTAGTCCAGAAAGCGAGGTAGACTGGCATAATATACCCAAGGACCAATTCATCGCCATTATATCCCAAAGCGTCGATGAACACGAGCCCGTCAGATTTAGATTGGTATCGTGGTATCAGCAGATGCAGCCGAAGGGTGGATGGGCTAGTTCGAAATGTGAAGGGTTCTCGGCGATATGAGATGGTCCAACACGAGGACAGTCGTGAGACTGGGGCCGGACGGCGATAGTGGTGGAGGAATAAAGGTGTTCTCCATTGACGACGACCATCAGCATCGGTGTCGAGGTACTACGAAACGAAAGCCAAAGTGTGGCGTCCATTGGCGTAACATATCCCAGCGTCTCGTCGACACTCATCATCGCACGAGCAATGTCCAACTTCCCACACTAATTCGGTGCACTGTAGAGCGCAATCAAATGCCACTTGGCGAAAAGCTTATACCCGTCCTGCACCATGTCTGCTCCGAACATGAAGGACAGACTCCGGTCGTTCTCGGACCACCGCATGATGTTCTTGTCCGGATCCGACTATAGAAGGTCGTATAGTAGGCCTATGGAGGGTCGGTATCAGCCAGGTAGTGAGAGAAGGAGACGAGATGAGCACAAGATGAGGAAGACTCACCCATATCAGGAACGTCTGGCGGCCGCGGAAACACTGAACACACAGTCCCGAGGGAAGCAATTGCCGGGCCCGAGTCGACGTGTCATATGGAATGAGAAGAAGCCGGGAAATGTCGATGTCCTGTCTGTCTGTGAGGCAAAGAAGCGTTGAGGGTGAACCAGGGTGATCTGGTATCCATGGAGATATTGTCGTTCATATCCTATGGCGTCGTCCTATCCTGTTCGAGGTATGCTGCCGACTCCGGAAAACCTGCGATGAGAACTGTTAGCAACGTCATTGAGGAGAAGGGCCACCATGACGGCTTACCAGAGGACCAAAAGGGCAGGAGATGGGAAGAGAGACAGTAAGGAAAGAAGTTGATGATGGTGGCCGCGCGGCGCCAACAAACTTAATCGGTCACGTTTTCAACATGTTGTCGTGGTGTCCAATGGGCGGGAGCGTCATGCACAGCATGCTGACCATCTCCAGGACGATAAGCATGGAATAAGATGTTGATGAATGAACGTACCGTCTTAGTCGAGAATAAATCGAAGCAGACACACATCGGAAACGGCTGATGGAACAGGACAGCGAGGACAGCAATCAACGATGACGTTGGTAGGCGGAAAAGAAAATACCTGTGACTACGCGACAAGGAGCAGAAACACGCGCCTTTCCTGGGACTGAGATGCATGCAAGACGGCACGCAACTGCCTAATCAATAACTGCCATCCATACCACCCAAATCATCAACGGCAGCTACCGACGCTACACACTTCGCCATTAACATTTCTCGGATCTCACCCCTTCCCATCTTGGTTGCACCATTGCTGTACTCATTTACCCACTTTGCCTTTGCCTTCTCCATCACACCCTCAGCCCCAAAATCATCTCGGGCATACTGTACCGTTTCGACCGGTAATTCCCATACCGGATCACGGAGCCTCGCGAAGCGAAGCTATAGATAGACCATATCGCGTCACACTCCATTTTTCTAGGCACACATCGCCCAAAATGGAAATTTTCGGCCCCGCCTGACGGCGGGGCGTCCCAATCGGGTAATTCCCGTTGCTGTGCCTGAAAACGAAGCTGTTCCCTGTAGGTTCGCGGCATATCGCGTCACATGCCGCGAACCTATGGTCGAAACGGTACAGTATGCACCACATGTCGTTACATGGGATTGCACATCCAGCATGCGTAAAGGATGGTGTGGGCGTGGGGTAACATTTGCAGGTGTAGACACTGTACACTTATAGCCTGCACTAGCCATAGCCATACTGCACGCAAATCCGGACCCTTGGCTCCGGTTTGAGACGGAGAGTAAATAATATGTGTGATTTGCTGCTAGTGCCACTATTTTGTATTTCTAAATCTTCTACAAAATAATGTCATTGTTCTTACTAGCAGAATATTCTTACAATCATGTTGTACAGACGCGACCTTGGACGCGACGAATCAAAATATATGAAATTTTGCTATTTGGGAAACTTGACATAATTCGAAAGTCTTAAAATCATATTGGAAGTCCTTAGGAAGACTTAAAGTCATGTGGCACATCATATCGGTAGTCCTTCGGCAGTCTCAAAATCAAATTAGGTCGGCAGTGCTTCGGAAGCCTCAAAATCATGTCGGTAGTCCTTCGGAAGAGTCAAAGTAATATTGGTAGTCCTTCGGAAGAGTCAAAGTCAGGTCGGTAGTCCTTCGGAAGTCTCAAAATCCTGGCGGTAGTGCTTCGAAAGACTCAAAGTTATGTTGGTAGTCCTCCGAAAGAGTCAAAGTCATCTTCAGAATCCTCAAAATCATGTTGGTAGACTGTAGTCCTTCGGAAGAGTCAAAGTCATATTGGTAGTGCTTCAGAATCCTCAAAATCATGTCGACAGTGCTTCGGAAGAGTCAAAGTCAGGTCGGTAGTCCTTCGGAAGTCTCGAAATCCTGTCGGTAGTGCTTCGAAAGACTCAAAGTTATGTTGGTAGTCCTCCGAAAGAGTCAAAGTCATCTTCGGAATCCTCAAAATCATGTTGGTAGACTGTAGTCCTTCGGAAGATCAAAGTCATATTGG